>JAOWBL010000008.1:14926691-14937110 GCA_028564865.1 Zenarchopterus dispar
AGATGCAGTTCGACAGTAGACTCGGTGCCAGAGTTGAATGAAGAAAGACAACAGCTGTGAAAAAGGAAGAAGGCACTGTGTAGAGCAGGGCATCCCAACAGAAGCACTTTTATTTAGTCATTCGTCATTTGCATAAAGGGCTGTCTCCTGTTAGCCATATGACTTCTTGGCTTTTGAGACGGCATAGAGATAAAATAATACAAAAATCCACCAGAGTTTTCTTATATTGTCTAGACTGTTGTATACTCACAGGAAATTAGTATAAATAATATAAAAACTGGTTCCAAAGAAGCAATCCACAACTAGGAGATAAATATTAGCTACAGGATGATGGTGCAGGTCTTTTAATAAGACATCAATCATGGAAAAGTGAGAACTGCGACAGGAAAAAGATGTTTAGATGTGACCAAATTTGCTCCAGCACCACCACAAATAAATGAACTGAGTATTTGCAGGAAGTAATAAATGTTTGTGTACGTAAAATGCCTTTGCTAAAAGTGCTTAAAAATATGCAAAGTTTGTTGCAGCACAATGATTAAAATGTGGAAGTAGAGTTTCAGAATTCATTCAGCTAGAGTAAAGCCTTTCATTTGCTATGTAATTTTTTGACTAAATACAACCCTGACTAGGTCAAACGTCAATGTTTAAACTTTTCCATCACCCATTAGGTTGATGAGAAGGCATTCAGTTCTTTCAGTAGCAAACCGAAAGGCATTTGCTTGTGGTTAATGATCTGTTCTGATACTACAAACTTTCAAGTTCAACGGAGGTTCTTCTGAACTCCTCCAGGCCTCACTTGCACACCCCAAAATTGAATTATTAACATAGAGTATCAACTCGCTGCCAAGGTCCACAGGGCATTATCTGTGACATATGATCCTATGTGAGTATGTGAAAGCCTGGGATCAAATGATGTATCTCTCCTTATGAGAGTCTTCTTCTGGGACTTTTGGAGAGAGGAAATTGCCAACTGCACGTGACCGAGATTTCAAACACAGCGCACACCAGCACATGGTGGTCCCGGCCTGCTACTATTTTGGAGAGAATTGGAGCAGATCAATTTTCCTCTGCCTCCTCCTCCTCCTCATGCTCTGTGAACTTCCCACTTTCCTCATTCCAGGCAGTTTGTTGTTTTTGGCTTTCAGAGAATAATTTCCTGAGGACCCAGCCTCAACAGACCGCCACTTTAGCTTACTGTGCACATCTGAAGACTGGCAGTCAGATGTGGACCTTTCCAGCCCTCTGTGAATAAAAAGGGGCATTCTTTAAATTGTGACAACTTCTTGCTTTTTAACTTCATGCTTCAGATGATGTTAGGTTTTCAGGAAGCTCTTGAGGGAAAAGTAAGAAAAAAAAACTTGAATTGTTGTGGATTATATCACATTAGAAGCAGCGTCTGTAATGAAAAAGCTCAAACAAACATGCATGTTTCAGGTATTTTCACTTGGTTGGAAAAGCCGATTTTGAAGATTTTGAATGGACGTAAGGAGAATCTTAACATGAAGAAGCCACCATAAAATACTCCACCATTATGACTGCTGTGTGAACACAAAACAGCTTTTTTCGCACATTGTGTGTGAGAAGGATAAGGATAAAGTGTGATGGAACTGAACAATGAGCTTGGTTCTAAGGCAAAAACTAGCTGCAGCTGTCTTTGGTCCTCGCTGTGTGGTCGCTGTCCTAATCACTGGCATTTCAGCCTCTCACCAAAGCCTGTGGCAAACTTGGTCTTTAATCACTTGCTTCTGCATTTACACACACCAGTGCGCTTGCTGACACACATTTACTCAGATGCTACTAGATGTCTAACTAGACTTGTAAGAACAGTTTTTTTCTTCATTTTCTGTCCATTTTCCACATATATTAACCCTGACTTAACCTCTCCACAAACCAATTTAGCAAGATCATTTACGTTTCACTGATGTAATCGTTTGTGCAATTGCACTTTGTCAGCTCTTAGCCCACCTAATTCTTGAAATCATTGCTATCCTTGTGATTCTGAGAGTCAAATAGTGTCATGAGGAAACAGTTTTTTATGCTTCATCAAAAATAGACTATATGACTTTGTACGATTGTGTATTACATATATTTAAAAAAAAACAGGAACAGTACAGTATTGCCAGGAAGAACGAGCAAAACTTGAAAAGCAGGTCTACAGCCTGTAGTAGGCAGATTGAAAACAAAAGCATAAACAATCAGTGCATGACGAATGAACGTGTCCTAAATGAGAACCAGAACAACAGACAGCTACTGAGCATGTCCACACTCAAGCACATAATTAAGACTGCCTTCAAGGCGGACAAAGACAGCTGCAAAGTCCTCATCAGCTGTTTGTTTCACGTAACGGCAAAAGAAGCTCTGATCAACAATAGTCCTGCAACCCGACCCCTGGCTCAAAGTGTTTGAGAAGAAACAGTCCACTCAATCAAGCGTCCTATCATTAACAACGGGATGCCACAGTGGCAGCTGGAAACACACTTGCTATCTATATGTGCCCGTGGGACACCCCAGTCGCTATTTCAGAGAAGCCACTGCAACTGTCAACTGGCAAAATGTTTGGTTACTGAAATGTAGCAGGCCCCCTTAGTATTCCCGTGTGACGTGTCACATGCATGCTGAGGCAGTTAATGGATAGTTAAGCAGGCATTGCTGTGGCAGACAAGATAAAACCGTCTGCTTCCTTAAAGGGGATTTAACCAAAATAAATTTGGAGGATTTGGCTGCAAAACGGTCGACTTTTGTCATCAGGGAGCTGCTTGCCTGACTTCATGCAGGGATTTCCAGCAGCATTATTATTTGCTAATTACCTACATGGACAGACAAGAACACCATTCATCTTAGAACTGAACCGAAGCTGGGGTTAACTTTCTGCTGACTGCTAATTCAGTATCACTATTTCCATCCAAGGCAATCTTTTTCTGGAAAGATCTGGCGCCTTTTACGTTCCAGTTTTATTCTTATGACAATAATCAGCCCTGCAGTGTTAACAACTGCCATTGTACAGTTTCTGGGATTTGTGTAAAAGCTGCTGCGGCCTGGAAAATGGCAGCGCAACAGAGGCATCTTCACACCGACATACTTCTCAGCTATCTGTCATCACCACATTTGTGGACCTCTCCAA
The DNA here is from genome assembly GCA_028564865.1 of Zenarchopterus dispar. NCBI lineage: Eukaryota > Metazoa > Chordata > Actinopteri > Beloniformes > Zenarchopteridae > Zenarchopterus > Zenarchopterus dispar. The sequence continues at coordinate 14,929,813 of JAOWBL010000008.1, forward strand.
CATACAAGAGGCAGCTCAGCAGCAAAAGGTCCTCTCTATTTTGGTCTGTTGTGAACAGCTTGGCAAAATAATGACTTGTGGTTTTAGTATGCATTTCTAAAATACATGTTTGTTTGCTTTTTTTGTGGCTTGGCGTCTCTGGGTAAAGCTGCATGCACAGTTTTTTGATAGTGTTGTTCATCAGGATGATCAGAACACTTTCACTCCTACTCCGGAGAAACCAGCTCACTCGGTTGAGAGAGGGCTTTGACACCGAATGGAAAAAGTCAGATGTTAGCGTTCCATCTGGTGTTGAAAATACAGTGAAGGAGATGCCAAAATAATGGTAACAGTGTTCTTGCCACTTTCACTTTCGAGTCAAGTTATCCCAAAATGGATGACCCAGTTACAAGTGGAAGGAAAACTAGCTGGGCTGTATTGCTACATCAGTTTGAGCCAGTATTCTCTGACATAGGCACACCCTATTGTCATATGCCAGAGCACTCTTTTTATGCAAGGGTTGTTTACTAAAGAGGATCAACCAGGATCCAGCCAGCCCAACAGGATGCATCATGCCTTCAAAATTGTTCCTTTATTTTTTTTTCTTTGTTCATTAAGTGTTTCCCAGAATAAGACCTATGCTGGACCAGGAGACTCAGAGACTCAAACAAATGACCTGTGTGATCTGGCAGCTTTTATTGAGGATTCGAGCTGTTTATTGTTAGTGAAGCCTGTAATCACAACTTTCATTGGGTTACCATCAAAAGCAGCACTCATATAACTAGTCAAATTAAACAGCTCATTGTACTATAACCCCTGCACACTGATTGCCCGACGCTGCACTTTAGAAAACTATATGTCGGAGAAATTCAGAATCTTGGCGAAATGTTAAATATTGAATAGAACAATCTTGACGCAAAATGTGTTGATCCCGGATGGGGGGGTCAACACCCTGGCGTGTCCTCACATAACATGTGCATGATGCATCAGGAGTACACTAAATCTACTAATATACACACTTAGATAAGGACACGTAAGAATAAATACTCTCTGTGATGATGCTGATACTGTACAAGGCTGTATTTTACATGTGTCCAATATAGCTTCCTAATAGGAATTACGGGGGGAAAATATAAAACAATTATTTTCCGACATGCTGTTAAACTTTCATTCGTGGACTGTAAGCTCAAAAGAAATATTATCATGAAAACAAAATAATGAGAAAATGAATTATTTCGTTGAAACTGAAAAAAATAAACAACTTACCGGTTGGCGTTGTCGGTCAATGCGTCACATTCAGGCGCCCGGGAATAATGTGGGAAAAATGATTTAAAGCCTTTTTTCTCCCGGCTCGCTTGGGTTTCCGCGCTGTTGTAGGTTGGAACCAGGCAGTGTGATTTTTAGTTTGTGTCTCGGTTAAGGTCTGCGGTGTTCAGTGAAAGGGGTGTGGCAGATCCACGCTGCTTAAAGGCTCATATTTCTTTCCGCCTTCACCGCCGTCGGTCCTCGCACCTATTCCTCTTTTCAGACAGTGAAGAGGAGCGCAACTAGAAATAAAGAGGAAAAAAGATCCGACTCCTCAGCATCTGTCACTCATGTAGAAACCATATTCGGACAGGGGATATTTTCTGGGTATGATGCTGTCCTTGTGGCGTTTAATGTCATGTATTGGGTATAACACTGCAGTAGTACAGTATTTAGAGTGTATGTTAAAAACTGTTCTAAACTGCAATTTTTTAAATGTTTATATTGTGCCACTTTCTCTGCAATCTAAGGAAAATTAGTTAAATTTTTCGCCCAAGTATTAAGTCTAAAAGCCCCAGCCAACATTTGTATGTGGGCTCCACGTGAGTTATAAATGGGCTGAAAAATGGGGCTCCATGTGGTTCTGTGTTGACACCAAGTAAAAGGTTGACAATAGTTATGCTCAGGCACATGGATGATGAATCCACATGGGCTTAATACAAGTGTAAGAGATTTGTTGATACATATATATTTTTTTGAATAATAATTGTAATATATCCCCAAATTAGGAAATATTGGCACAATATAGAAAGTCATTCAAAAAAAATCCATAATTGCCACATTTACTTCGACTCAAAATAACACTCACGAACCCTAAAAATCGTGAGCAGATTTAATTTCATTGCAGCCAGATGACACCTAACATGTCATAACATGCCAGCTAAAACAAAATAAAACAAAACAAGTAAATAAGTTTTAATAGACTCAAACACTGAAGCAGGCTAAAACAATAACAAACGAAAACTTTAAAATTGACTGAAACATCACATACGATGCTCAGGGCTCCAATACACAGAGAAATAGTCTTCCATTCTCTATTAAAAATAATGATAGCAATACTCACACTCAGATTTTGTCCACACCAATGTACAAAGTCTTCACCTGACTGTGTTGTAGACAGCCTTAAGGGTAACCAGTTAGTTAAAAGCAAAGAATCCAGGTCACGCAATTATGACTCTAACTGCTCGCAGGGCCGTCTGGCCAAAATAGAATTATTTTATAAATTAAAAAACAATCCACAGACAAAACTCCACCATGTGTCCTATTACATGTAATTTTAGAAAATCATGTTAAATGTTATAGCATCTTCAATCAGAGCAATTGACCAGTCTCATTAAGCCAGTTTGGACGACTGGTCTGGCTTTTACTATTTCCTTTATAAATTTTACAATGTCCTCTCAAAACACATAGAAAATATTCCGACATTAGTGATCCTAGAAAATAAAGTGTTTTTGTGTCAGGTTCCTTCTGTTCCTGCAAACATGTCACAAGGTTTGCTACAATAAAGTATCACTTTCTTCACACTTTGTGTCAAAAATTGTCCACATTGTGGGGTGATATGTCTGGTTTACAGATTTTATTACATTGTAAAATTAAAATAATTTTCACTGGCACACCGCCAATTCAAAACAAAACGCTATCTTATGGTATTTGAAACAAAGTAAAAAATATTTTACAGTTGTTCACTTTAGTCAAATTATAATTATATTTTTCAAGGAAATCCAATTTGTTTTAGTCCAAGAAAATCAGAAACTGTTTTTCAGTTACATTCTTGCAGTGTCTCATTCTCTGCTGTCACAGATACTATTCTCATCCAGAAAAAAGAAAACCTTGTTTCAATAAAAGACACAGAAGCTCTGTAACACTATAATTTACCTCAGTGCAACTTTTGTTGACCAAATACTTTCACTGTGAGCTCAACTGACTGTACTGAATGTCCTAAATTTCTGATAGCATCAACCAAAGCCCAACGTTATTATGTAAGCTTGCTGTTTTGAAACACAACTGCTGATGTTCACTTCATGCATTTGACACAGCTGTGCAATAAATTAAGAAAGCAGCTCCTGCAAAAGTATTTTATATTTAGCTGGGACACCCTCTGCCGCTGGAAAAAACAGGAAAACAAACAAAATACAAAACCTCTCCATATGTCCAACCCTGTTTTACAACTGATTTTCAATGTTCCATCTGCAAGGGTAGCCTTAGGAAAAAGGTGAAACATTTCTTGCAGTGGGCTTGGCAAATACTAGAACATTAGAAAATAAGCTGGCGTGGGATGAATAGTTATGAAAAGGACTGGGCCTCAGAGAAGCTGTTTTGAGTTAGTCCACAGTGGCGTCTTTCATCGCAGCAGATGAAGGGAACGCTGGCAACCAGAGAGAGTATCTAATAGATTGCAGTTGTATTTATGACCAAGCAAGTGGGAACATTAGATTCATCCATCTCTCTTAAATACTTAGTCGGTACAAATTCACCTGGGCCATTTTACACATCAAGGAAGCTTAAACATATATTTCATGACTTCCCAGTTATTCCATGAGGCATGTAACATCTCGCATGAGACTTCTATCGTAATTTGTGTGGGAATGGCTAAGCAAGAAATTGCCAAGTGCTCTACAGAGATGCTGAGGCCAAATGGTGCAATAAAGTATCTCATAGTTTAGTCTCCTCAGCTTGTTATCCAAATCAGGTCTTTCAACTAAGCAAGTTCATAGGTACTTTGTTCATATCCAAACTCATAATGACCAGAAGCAAAATCTGCCTAACCTCTCAATCCAATGTGTCTGTCACATCAAGAGTTGAGACCTAATACAATAGTAATAATATAAAAACATTGTGAAACATAAGAAAAAACTTTCCTTCAAAGAACATTTAACTCTGCAACAAGGACCTTGGCAAAAGAAAGACAGAAATAATCAACATCTATGTCCAAAATCTTTAAAGACATAAAAAAAAGATAATCCGATCAAAGTAGCTAGAATCCAGACCTGAATCCCACTCAGGTCAACCAAAGGAACCAAAGGCTAGATTAAAGTGACCTATAAGCTTATAGTATAAAATCTAATGACAGCTTGTTTGTAAATATAAGGCTTTGGCATAGATAAAACATTTAAAATGTATATGTACATACACACACACACACACACATATCTACAGCAAGATAAATAAAGCAGAGCTGAGGATTTCTGGAATAGAAATAGAACTCCTGCATTTGAACTATTAATCTTGTAAAAAATGGCAGTAAATCTAAACATAAGGCACACAGCATTTACTAGGTGTTAATTCTCTTAAAAGCCACATTACATAATACGATTATGCAAAAGTTTATGTGAATAATAATTAACCTGTGGAGGCCTGTGGAGAAGAAAATGAAGCTATAATAGAAGTGGAAAACAATTTTTCCACTGAATTTCTTTTTAAAGCACAAATCTGTCTTCAAAAGCTATATGGTTAAGTATAAACTGTTTATTTAACTAATTTAACTAAACTAGGTCATCCATCTTGGCTTGCCTTTTTTTTAATGAACACAACTAGGTGATCTGAACTTAAAAAAATCATAAATACTTAATTTTTGACCAGCAGCTGCCAAGTAATTTCATTATTAAATTAAAATAGCAGCTCCTCCTCAGTCCTGTGTGTTTTTCCTTCCTCTTAATTTGGCACAAAATGTTGAATGCTTCATTTTTTTTTTTTTTATTACTTATTTTACTTTTTTTGTAGCTGCAGATGTTGAGGAAACAAATCTTGAGTTTGTATGGGACATGAACCACATCCTTGTATATTTGCATTGAAAATGTATTTGGTCATAAGAGTTACAGTGACAATGTAACCGACATCATCCTGCTCATTTTATTAATTCAAAGTGCAGCTTCCAGGAAGTGACTTCGTTGAAAATGTTGAGAAATACAAATGAGAACAGAGGCATCAGTGTTGCTTATGAATGCCAGGTATTTCAGGAAGTGTTTTTAATTTTACATGAAGTGGTTTTATTCATTTTATTGTCTTTTAGTGTGACACACACATATATACATACATACAGACATATATATATATATATATATATATATATATATATATATATATATATATATATATATAGACACACATACATACATAAATGTAAATTAATACATATATGTAAATTAAGATCCATAAGGGGGAAAATGGATGACAAATAAAAAGAAACACAAAGATAATAACTAACTAATTGTAATTACAGTAAATAGGAATTCTTGTGATTTTCCACCTCTTCCCCATCCAACGTCTTTATGATAACTCCTGTCATTTGTTCAGAACTAAACGCTTGATAATGATTAAGAATTAGGTCTCTGTGTCTAATACCGCTGCACCAACACCCTCAAACAGCTGATGCTAGAAAAAATGTACGTTTCCAAGATACTGCAAATTTTGGCAAAATGACACAGTCTGACGCCAAGAGATGAGATATCTTTGGTTCATCAGTGGTTTTACATTTTCCAAAATTTGCCCCTTGCCTTGTACAACCTTGTTACTGTCAATGCTGAAAGTAAGACTCAGGACGGCTCTGCAGTTTGCCTTGTGGCCCCTTCCCATCCATCTCTCACAGCAGCTCTGCATCATATCACTGTTGTTCAAACACCAGATGGGCTATTTTTGGCAATCCCTCTGACACCACTTTCTCCCTCTGTGCCTGGATAAAAGAGTTCAGATTCCCCCCTCCTTTATATCTTCCCCACCTGTTGGAGCTGTCCATCTCCTCGCCTGACATGCCAGAACCCCAAATTAGTTCTAATAACTGCACTTAAAATCCCCTGGGGGTTACGAGCTTTGGAAAATTATAAACCATGTTGCCAACGCTGCTGTAAAGATGGCAAGTAAGAAATGGCTGGATTTCTCAGTAAGCTTGGTTACATAGGGTCTAGGTATTAGTTTTGAGATGTAGTTCTGATGATCATTTAATCCTCAGAGTTAATTTTAGGTTGTTTTCTCTTTTTTTGCCCATTTTTCCTCAATATAACATAAAACCACTCTATATATGGTTGTGGTTACTTTATGGGCTGAGCTATTCTTTATAATGACCCTACTGCTTGATCCCACGTGTAATCTTCAAAGAATAAAGCTTCAATTGTTCCCCAACTGAAAAATGAAAGCTCTTTCTTTCCCAGTTGCTCACCACACAAATTACCAAATGCTTTCCACTGTATCACTGTCATAAAGAGCCACAGTTTGTTTAAAGACTTGGAGAGATTCAGTATGACTAAACAGGATGAGCCTGTATGAAATCGTGCATTAGTTCCAAGCTCATTCTGTTATCTTATTCTGTCGCATCTACAGCCTGGCATTTATACGTTCTTCCTTTTACCACAAAACACTGATTCTTAAAAGTCTGTAGAATGCGTTTGAAATAGTAAAGGCTCAACTGCCTAAACATTAAAGATGACTATTACTATTTATCAAACATCTCCTATGTGATATTTTTGGTTCACGCCACAGTCCTGGTCTGATTCTTGTGGGCTCAGTGGAGTTGGTGTTCAGACTTGAATTGGAAGGTTGCTGGTCTATGTCCAAAGACACTAATTCTGCTTTACTATCTGAGTCAGTGCTTCATCCAAAGTTGAAGTCATGGTTTCCACACTGATGCCAACTTTAAACATGTGCAGAACCTGTGTAATAGTGCTTTGTTTTCTTCTTTGTGATGGCTAAATTTTCACCAGCATGGGGATATTTTCAATGCCTGCCTCAGCAAAAATGGCATCCTAAATGAAGAGGAGCCTTTTGCAAGTGGTTCCCCTGAAAATGTGGAACCAGAATAGTTCAGATTCAAACTAGCTTTGATGGTCATTCTTTAAACCGGAGATCATCGACAATTAGGATAAAAATTGAATATTTACAGCCAAAAATGGTAAAGAAGGTGTTAACCACTGGCATTTTAGGGAACATGCTTCAGGACTAGTCTTACTCTTAAATGTTGATATTTGCCTGTTATTGATCTTTCTGACAACATTTTTGTTGTGTTTTTGTTTGTTTGTTTGTTT
>JAOWBL010000008.1:14937210-14948280 GCA_028564865.1 Zenarchopterus dispar
CTCTTAAATGTTGATATTTGCCTGTTATTGATCTTTCTGACAACATTTTTGTTGTGTTTTTGTTTGTTTGTTTGTTTGTTTGTTTGTTTTTTCCACTTTTGATCATTGTTTTGTTTTTAAGGTCTTACTCTGCCCAAGTCCAAGTTGTCTCAGTGATTCCTGCAGCTTGTGGTATGAAGTATCATTTATTACCACCACTGCTACCAAGCTTTTTGCAAAATTAACAAGGACTGAAACATTTCATGTGAAAAGGATGTAAACAAATCAAAACAGACCAGATTGTCCATTCATTTAGATGCATTTGTGTGAATCTTATTTGAAACCTCATCCGTATGTGGATTCAATATAGTTTGGAAAAACTGCATGGTTTTTGAGAGTTGACGCTGTCAAAAAAAAAAAGAAAAGAAAAGAAAAAAAATTAATCTAAATACAATCTTGAGGTCTAAAAATCAGATTTGGGCTGGCAGTTTGAACACAGCCATAGTGAAACTTGGTCAGGAAACATCAGTGTGTGAGGAGTTGAGTATGACACCAAGCAGCTCATTAATATAGTGGAGTAAAAATTTTAAATTCCTTAAAATTTTAGGTTTACTTAGAAGCACTACTTTTAAATACAGTGCACCAATTTACTATGTAGATAAATACAAAGTACTATTTAAAGGTCACCCTATAGATGTAAATAAAACAGCAGCTGCATCACTTCTTTCAAGAAAAGCAAATCTTCTGTTGGATGTTATACTGTGAACTAATTTCTCTGCTGACATGAAACACAGATCTATTATTCAGAAGCTGTAAATCCTTCAACACTCCTATCACTGTCAAATGCAAAAGGTGTTTACGACCATTTTATTTTGGTGCACAATGTCCATTTAATTTCAGTGTATCCTTTCACATCCAGTTTTTCCACGTTATAAATGATCATATTTAGCCTTAAAGTGAAAAGACACATGGTATGTGTGCATCGCGTGCACTGTCCTTTACCGCTGTCATAAACGTCAGGTTATCTGACACCTCTCCAGCATTAGATGGATACCCTTCTCGTCCTCTTTGTTGTCAGCACAGCAGACCTAAATGAGTCTCAGAAGATGAACACGTAGGCATGACAGCTGCCCGTGTCCCCCAAGGGTTCCATGACCCATGTCCAGAACCTATTATCACCTTCTTGATGTTTCTGCGGGGCCTGGATCCTCAGCTTTACCCATCACACCCTGTGTCAGTAATGGATAAGAAAGGTGGGAACCCAAGAAGGATCTGCTGCCTCAGGGGGTTTAGTCAGAGCTCTGATTATGAGAAGGAGTTTGACGTGATTGGTGGAGCCAAAAGTCATAAAAATTTAGCACAGATCTCCATGTGGAACCCAATAGCAAGGTCAACGTGTCCCTGAACACAGCAGAACATTTCTGGCGTAAAACAGACGGGCAAATTCTTATATTGTAAGCTAAAATTTGGGAATTAAGTTATAAAATCAACATTTTATAACTTAAATTGTATACAATTAAACATTTGCTTATGAACCATAGTTCAAAATGCCAAAGTGTATAATTATGTTAAAGATAATAATTACTCATTTACAGTTTTGAGAAGTAGAAAAAAAATTCCACCAGAGAAATTTAGTAACCTTTAATTTAAAAGAACTGAAATCGAGGATTAGATTTATGCTTTTCGCTACAATTTTTTTCTTCTAACCAAGTCACGCTAAATTAAGCTACTAGACCTCATATAAACACCAGAACATGAAGAATATGTCTAATATCAGAGCCCAGTGTGTTTTAAAGATGTATTTTGCATTGAAAGCACATGTCTGGTGCTGAGTCCAAGCTCCAGCTACTTGCACAAGGATTTAATTCTGCACAGTTTTTTTTTTCATTCCAACCTGAAGTATGTAATGCATGCTGCTTATACACTAAATAAACATCTCAAATGGATGCAGTCATAATATTCAATTCTTCAGCTAAAAACAGACAAGAGCAGCGGAGAGTCTAGTTATCATCTTCATAATGCATTTAAGGTGGTAAAAGCTCAATAAAATTGGATATATAGTGGAAATAAACACTTTGAAGGAAATCAGCACAGGTGGCAACAACAGTTGAAGAAAAATTATTGCATTCATTACATGTTCTTCCAAAACGACTTTAAACTGATTTAAAGAGAATAGCTTATCCTTCTGCAAACTGTTCTCTCTGAGTAGAGCACAAGCATGAAACATTTTTGTACCAATTAGATTTAGTCCTTTTTTTTTTTTCCAAAGAAGTGCTTTGAGTAGTCAATAAAAAGCAGGAGGATTTGTGTCAATTTTTTCCCCATAAAGCATAGCAGCAGATTAAAAAAAAAAGTTTGTAGTTGAGGTTAAAACGTCTCAGTTCTGTTGGAAAAGAAAGTGAACAGAAAGAAAAGCAAACTGGTGTAATTTTCTCAGCTTTTCAATTATAAGGCACCTCAAGGTTTTAACCACTAGCCCGTGACCGGAGCTTGAAAAGCTCCCTGCAGCAAGTCTACTTAGACGTGGGTCAAAAGATTAGGTTTAAGCCTCATCCCCCAGTATCACCCATTTTATTTGGTGTCAAGTATTGAAACTCTTCTGGCCTCAGATCAGATCTTTACAGAACATTCTCTTCTGTGACTCCACCATTTTATCTCCAGATTGCGCAATAAAGCAAGAGAAAAGGAAACATAAGTAATCATTTGATGTTTTCCCTCATCAGAGCTGTTTTCTACCAAGTTTACTTCTCAAGCCCTTACCTTGAGCTCATGCCAGGAGCCAAAACCTAAATACAACCCATATGATGCGTCACAACAATCTTATTAGAGGGGAACTCCCTCTGTGCATGTTGCTCACACATGTAACCCTGCAGCTGACTCAGTTAAAGTTTCAGACAAAATCGATCTGTGTCACGACAAAGATTGTTGGTCAGGAGCTCTCGGTTTCCATGAATGAGGTTTTGATGAATCAGTACCAGGGGATTTGGAAAATTTTGTGCTAAAAATGAAAGCCATATACATGACCGACATGAACTGCCAAGTAGCACTGGAGCGAGTGGTCGGACTGGCAGTGCAGTTTTCCTCCAATGAGATTTGATTTATAACACGTTCATTTGTAACTCAACTCTGCAGGACGAGGCAGCAGTTGGTGAGGCCACACAAACAAGCGGTGGTGGCTGATGAATGGCCAGTAAGCTATATATGCTCACGTAACTCCTCCCGTAGCGCTTCACAGAAAAAGGGACACAGTTTTGGTGTGTTGATTGCATTCTGTTGATTTTCAGCTTGGTAAGTTTGATATTCTATCAGCCCACTGTGGGAAAGAGCCGTGAGCCTCACTGAAGTGCCTGTTATGCTGTAGGTGGGCGTGGTAGGTGTCATCTCAGTGATACCTCACACTTCAAACTTCCACTTAAGTTTTAGAAAATCAAACGAAACACAAATGCAAGTGATCTGATTAAAAGAGGAAGCGCTCGCCTCAAGAGTGGGAAACTGTTTTGCACCAACGTTATCATTTTATTCATTTTGTCCACAGAGAGAAACTTTAAAAACAACTCGAGCTGCAAGTGCACAGCTCCTCGTCAGGCAGGAAGTGAATCGCGCACATGTGGATGCATTTGTTTGTGAAATTTGAAATGCACAGGGGTATTCATGGTGCACAAGGAAAAACACTCAAGCTACTTTCCGAGTGCACTTGCTCAAACCCACAGGAGTCATCCCTGCGGGCAGCTAGATGCCCAGAGGATGATGTGCGATGGAACACAGCAGCTGAGGCTGCCACTCTCCTCTGAGCCATCCACAGCTTGGCTCAGGGACAGTTAGCCATGTTGTTACTCCAGTAAAAAGTATTACAAGCTTACTTCTCCCCAGTTCCAGTCAACAGGGTAGTTTTGTGAGTCACTTGAGGAAAGAAAGATTAGTTTGTACCCTTTTGCATACTTTTATTTTACAAAGTTGCAAACACGTCAGCCCCGTCATCACACTGTGCACCTTCTATCTGCAGCCTCTCGCAGGAAAAGTGACCCAACCAGCACCCCATCTTCCTAAGCTGTCACTCAGTATTACAGGCTGTCAACGGTGTCACTTACAGTTAGCGTTCCAGTGGGTCGCTGGTAAACTGAGAGGATAAGCAGCAGGAGACAGAGTGAAGGCAGCCTCATCATAAAACGTGCATATAATAGTCTGATACCCGAGATGCTCCTCAGCTTCTTTACTTTATTCTGTCCTCCTGGTTTCTTGAGGATATTAATTTCTTCTTTCAGATAAATAAATATCTTGTCAGCAGTGGTAACTTGAAAAGGTCTTATGTCACCACAGAGCTTGGATGAAGTTCATGTTTTCAGTTCAGCATATCAGTATTTAATAGTTAAAGCATTTCCAGGGAAAGAAATAATGTCTTTGCAATCGCTCCTCACTTACAGAAGAACCTACATCTAAAATCACAGAATCACATACCAGTCTAAGAAGCGATGATAACTCTTATTTTAAAGATAATCTGGTTTGTTTTGATGTGGTTGTAAAAGATAATTCTACTAGCAGACTGCCATGATCTGCTCTGAGTTGGTTCAAAGTGTCCAGGGAGAAGGTCCAACTGCTGAACACTGAGTAGCATGACCTGGGGCACCAGTGTTCAGATTAAACTTCTACTACCCACTTAATGACTAGGAAAATACATTGGACATGTATCATGTTAAATGGAAGAGTTACATGTCTTAAAACACAGATTTTGGATTCAATAATTACCAGGACTTCTTTGTTTAATCATAATTTTTCTACAAACACCTGTTTGGCCGAATTTTTAGTGCTGTTCAATGTGCATTTACATCCTTACTGAGTCCTAAAAAAAACCCCTAAGACTGTGGCATACATGAAAGCAATCGCATTTTAATACATCTGCTACACTTGATGGAAAAGTCTGGAGAATGTTATTCCCTCTATTTTGGATCTCATACAGTACACTCCTTGAGAGTAACAGCCCTCCTTGGAGTTTGGAGTGGATACAAGTGAGTCTTTGGTCCATTAAGTAAAGGCAGATGCCTACTGATGAGAAACCACTTTGTAGTGCAAGTTGATATAAAACCTATCCCAAAGGAAATCAGGAATAAACATTGTTATGAAAGTAAATACGCACCAACAAAAACATCATATTCCACATGATTAAATGAAGAAATACAAAAAGGTTGGATTTAGCTGCTTTTTACTACCTCTGCAATTGGCTCTGAGGAAGTGGAGGGCAGCAGAGGAATGCCTTTGGAAGACCACAATGAGTCACTTTTGGGAGAAAGAAGAAAACAGCCTGTTTATGACACTTTTTATTGAGACAAAAAAAATGCACATACTATACAGTCAGAAGAAAGAAAGTATACCATCTTTCAGTTGAAACGTTTTCCACAATTGTGTATAGCCAATAGCCTTGATTCTTCTTCTCTTTCAGGTCTGCACATGTATCATTATTATTATTATTATTATTATTATTATTATTATTATTAGTTTCTGGTATAGAAAACATAGAGGGTTTGTTCTACTTCATATGACTGCACATCTGCTATTTTGACAGATGTCCTAAAACATTTTATACACATGAAAAAATTAAACATTTGCTACACGTGCACCTTAAACACTGGACTGGACCAGAGAGGCTCTAGATTTGGCCTCTGCTTTCTATATATGTGGAACTATTTGTGGCTAAAAACAGGTCACTGTGTTCTAGTTTTGGCTAGAACAAGGTGACTTTTGGAAAGCTGTTCATGACGAAGCACCCTGTGACTCCTCACCTTTGTCTGGCCACTGCACCCCCAGGAGGTCAACTGCAGCCTTTCACGCCCTCCTGACAGGAGCGAAATTTTTTCCCTTCAACATGAAATGAGTGGATGATAAAAGGTCAGATGAACAATCTCAGCATAAGCTCACTCTGTGGTTTATCTCACCCCGTTTCAAAAAGTCTTTATCTCTCACCTGAAAGATATTTGTCCTTAGTCAAGATGAAAGTCCTGAGTTTTGAAAGTTGTTCAAGTACTTACTGGCAACGAAAGCAAAATTAAATTTATGCAGGCTGACGCAGCATGTAAGAGCTTTTCTCTGACACTAAGTCAAGTTCAGTTGATCACCATCATTTAAAGTTGCTGCGTATCAGAGCTCTGTGGCACACAGACGATTATTTACTTTGATGCAGTGTCCATAAAATATCCATACCAATATGTTGGAGACAGTGAAATGAGCATTTGCTTTTACATTTTATCACAATTTCAGCACTGTCTAGAAACACTGTTTTTTTTTTTGCTAAAAAACATTTTAAAAAATTGCTCAGACGATTCTTTGAAGTGACCAGGAATTGGGTCATATTGACACATTGCGGTTCGGTGGTTCAGTGGTTAAGTCTGCTGCCTCACAGAAAGTCAGCTCTGGGTTTAAAACTGGGACTCGGGGAGTCAGCATTCTCTCCTTGTGTCTGGATGGACTTTATCCAGGTGTTTTTGCTTCCTGCCACAAGCCAAAGGTTTATTTCTCTGTAGGTGTCATGATGGCTATGTAACTTCCTGTATGAGCCCTTTACTGGGCTAGCAGACTGTCCAGCCTGAAGTCAGCTGATTCCACTCCTGAATGATGTCTCTAGGTCATTGGCTTACAAATTATTACATCCCACAATGCTGATGAATTTCTAAAACACCCTTATACAATACTTTGATGGCAGAAGCAACTGTACTTCATTTTTTTAAATGAAATTCATTGAGCAGATTCATCCAAAAGAAGTTTTTATATTTAACTGAGATGGGTTTTCCTAAAAACTGCTCTTTGCGCTCAGCTTGTGCACGAGACCACCTCAAACTAATTTAGGCATTTTCCACTCTCATTAGCAGTCTGTTTTTGTTGTTTCATTTACTTTGAGTGTGTGAATGTTGCATGCAACAGCACAGCCAGAACAGACTGTGATCTGAACTGAGAAGTGAGGTTTGTTCAGCTGTGTAAACCTCAGGTGTCTTCTCACCACCAAAATATAGCTGCCTTGAACTTATGTGTGCCAACGGAGCCTGGAACTGATGTTCTCTGTGGTAAATGTCTCAGCACGGAATTTAACTAAGGTTTGCCCCCTTTCACTTTGCAGATTTATTTTGCATCTGCTTCATGTGTTTGTGAGAGGACAGGTTTGCTTTGCAGCCAAGCTTCAAGTCCAAGTCATGTCCACTTTAAATACATCTTAACACTCAATCACCATCAAGTCCTGGCCAAAGTCCACAGCCTTTTACTGTTTCCTGCTGGATGGCACTACCGGTACAGCAAAGCTCCCTTTTCAAAGGCATGTCAAGACATGTAAATAGTTGCTGCTGAAAAATGGAAAATTTTACTCATCCACATTTCTCCCAAGTTTAAAAACTAAATCCAGTGCCCAGCTGGTCACAGGCCACCTTCTGTAACTCTGAGGCACTAATGGGCTGCTGAGGGATTTGCAGGAATATGCCGTAGCACAACAAGTGACATTACGATCAGTTGATTGGGTTTGTTGAGTGTGCTACCCTGAGGCTACATCAACACAATGTTCTCATAAACACCACATAAGAGCTGATGGTCCACTTTAACAAACACCATAATGGCTCAGCATTTTCTGATGTCACTGGTGTAATGTCTGATAGGTCCTCATTAAAAGCTTGCATATAGATCAGGTCTGCAGCTTCCGTAGTTTGTGGATTGTGGGATAAAGATGCACAGTTCGAGCTCTTGCATTATTGACAGCAAATGTAGATGAAACTGGTACGAAGTCAACAGAACTGAGTCAGCACAGAAAACTAATCTGCTGTGAAGGATCTCAAAAGGGGAGATGTTTTCATATTCCTCCCGCTGTTCAAAGAATAACTTGCTAAATAAACTTATTGTTTGCCGGTTAAGTCTAACCTGACAAAGCCAAAACTCTATACTCTGTAGTGCTGGGCTTCGTTTACCTCTTACGGTAAATGCTGCTTAATTATCCTGGCCTTATCCGACCCTTTGCTTTCTGCTGATGACAGAAGACAGAGGCTCTAGATGCTCTTTGACAAGACAGAAGGAACGCACACACTTAAATGCCATGTTGCTGGGTGTAATGGAGAAGAACTGGCAGTGTCTGCCTGTCTGGCTGAACAGGTTTGGAGTACACGGTGCAACTGCATGTTTTAAAGATTTAGACAAGTCTGGATCCATGTGTTCATTTGATAGGTTGAAAGGCTTTTAGAGATAAAAAACAGTGTGGTAATTTTTGGTTCAATGAACATTCCAGAAATAAAACAACTCTCGCTCTTTTATAAAATGATAAGCAGCAAAGCAGTTTTGAATGAGAATGGAATATGTTTAATATGTAAAATGGCAATTAGTATTTGCCCTGGGAGCAGCAGAGTGACGTCAAAATGAATTGCTATTTTAAACCTCTGACAATGATCAAAAATGTTATTCAACAGCAATTATAGTATGAATAAGAGCCCTAAAGATAAAAAATATGTCATTTTCACCATAGACACACATGTTCTGTGGTTAAACATGTGAGTCTACGGTTACATTTATTATAAGTTTGTACAAGTCAACTACCAGTTTTGTGCAGAATTGTCCATGTTCCTGTACTCCTTGTCATCTAACCTAGGTTTTTTTTTTTTAGATTTAACTCTATAATATTCCATTCTTTGCGGTATAATAGTTAAAAGATAAGGCCTCACTTTAAAAAAAATAAAATTATAAGTACTCCTGCTCATACAGAGCCTACCCCAGTTGTCAAAGCTGTCTAAGCTTACTCCAGTTCAGACGTACAAATTTCTTTCTGAACTGATATTTAGTGTGCTTGTCTGTGAATGTCCAGGTATTTTGGGATTTCATTCCAAAATACCAGGACGGATACACACCCATCTATACCCAAAGCAATCACAAGCTTGTGTTCTCACTGAGAACACCTGTAAAGGCTGCATGTCTTTGTTGAGAGCATTGTGACCTCATAATTCCATCTGGAGGAGACTTGGTCATTTTATTAAGTGGAAACTGTGACCCACAGAACAGAACAATTAAATATCTACCAAGTGAGCCGGAGGTTTAGAAATCATAGGTTTGGATTACTGAGAGCATCTGTGTCATTACTGTTTACACATTACACTCACACAACCAGGTGAGACAGGCACACATGCTTGAAATTAAGAGTCTGAGAACAAGAGAAGAATGTGCTGCAGAAGTACCCTAGATGGAAAGTATGCTGTGTGCCAATGATTTCTTTCTTTTTCTATTTATTTATTTATTTGTTTGCTTGTTTGTTTGTTTGTAGGAATAAATATGATGTAAAATGAGCTGATTATTTGCCATCTTGCCCTATGCCACACAGCTAAGGCTTCTGACATGTTTTTTTTTCTGTCTAACAGCTAAAATCAACTGAAGCTTTAAATAAAAAAAGAAATTAAAAAAAGCTTAATAAACAAATGTTCTGTTATCCTAGTAGTCTGGTCCACCTGTGTAAACATCACTGGTTTTCGTGCCAAACAGGAGGATGACAAAACCAGGACATTACAATACCCTTATTTGTGCAGTTTCTAATTTTTTGATGATTAAAAACACAAATATTTGCTTACAGTGCTGTACAGCTTTGTGTAAATGAGCTGTTATTATCCACCTTTGATGCGGCCAAGACAAGAGTAGACTTGCAATTGTAACTGAGGTCTCACAAGTCCCGTGAGGAGAATAACAGTGCTCAGAGTTAACATTTAATGAGTAAAGTCAGAAGGGAAATCAGTGTCAAGTAAGTGTGCCAAACTATCATGAACAAACAAATTGGCTGCAGATAAATGCAGCAGGGCTGTGTGATTTGTTATGGAAAATCAAATGCTGTTGTCTTGAGGGAAACATTTTCCAAACATATTTTGAGATTTAATGTCTTTTGGTGAATATGCAATTTGTTTAGTTAAAATATTCCTTTACTAATCTGTATTTTTCTTTGTCTTTTTTCGTCTTTTTTTTTTAAGAGACTATCCTTGCCAAGGTGCAGGATACTTTTGTCCTAATAAAGAATTTTACTGAGCCTTTATATGAGTCTTTGCGCCACAGCAGGAAATGACCCGTGCTTCTGTGAGATTGCTCTAACTCTTTTGACACTTTAAGACTTTTGTATTTGTAAAGCTCTTACGTGTAAATGCTTCACATCAAAGAAAATGAGCTTTTCAGAGCGACAGTCCTAAAATAATATAACGATGCCCAGACACAAATGTCTTATCTTTTGACAAAGGGTTTAGTGTTTTCAGAGATATCTAAACGGAGGGTGGAAAAATTCTTTCAATATTATGAAATGGAAAAGTTCTCCAAAAATGCCAGGAGGTTTTGGTCAAATAAGGGCAACTATTTAGCAATTGCAGCCTGAAAAAAAGAGCATGTAATAGCATAGAGGATAAGTAGCAGGAGCTGATGTGGCACCAGCCTGTAAACACTCTGAATGCCCCTGATAACCTAGTATCTCCTTTAACGTTATAAATTTCTATAATGAACGCTATTTTTAACTGAGGGAAGGCAAATGGGGGGAAAATGCATTTAAGAGGCAAACAAAGAGGAATTCTGTTTGGTGATCCGTTCTTTTCCTGGATTTGTTCCCACCCACTGCTGATGAGCCAGATTCCCATCTGGGTTTTATTCCCTCCCACACTGAAGATAATAGTTTCTTAGAGTCCTACCATTCATGCAAAGTGGGATAAAATTACAATTTGCATTAGATAAACCATTTAATACAAAACCTTTTTTATGAAAATGCACAGTCAGATAATATGAGCACTAGACCGCACAGTTCCCTCCTACTTATAAACTTGTTAAACCGGCAGAAGATTTTTTTTTTTGTCCATGTTAAAATATTTCTTTGCATTTGATTTTAGAGAATAACCTAATATTTTTAGGAAGCATCGTCTGGCTCTCATGATCTGTCTAGTGGTGGTTCCTACTTTTGGCAAAAAAACAACCAAATGAACTTTGGATTATTGTTCTGCTCGTCTCTTGTGAAGCTTCATATGGTTTAATGGAAATAACTAAACTCGATGGATGAATGGATGGATGGATGGATGGATGGATGGATGGATGGATGGATGGATGGATGGATGGATGGATGGATGG
>JAOWBL010000008.1:14948380-14983048 GCA_028564865.1 Zenarchopterus dispar
TCCAAGTTACATTACTTTCATCTAGTTTCTCTGTTTGAAGATAAAGACCGAAAGTCCGACTGTTATCTCTGAGCAGTTTTTGCTGGCTTCTTTAACAACAGGTGGCATTATCAGGAGCTCATTCCTCTGTCCTCAGAGTGAGACTCAAACAGCACAGAGCCTCGCAGACCATGACGTAATGGTCTGAAATGTGCTATCACTTAGAAACAGGGCCAAAACACGTGGAGTTGGCTCCTCTCTCTGCTCACCCCCGGGGCCCCTCACTATTCTCCTTTTCGTTGTCTCTTTCTCCGTCACCCCCCTCACCACCCTCCACCTCCCTTCTGCTCCACCGCACTCACTGTTTATGAGTGCATGAATCGCTCCATTTCACGACTCCCAGCCCACTACCAATCCCTCAACTGCTTCAATAATAGAGGTCCCCCCCACCTCCACAGGCTTTTATTTCCATGACAACCCACAATGAGAAGAGGGGGAAATAGCACGGGCAGGAAAAAAAGTTAAAGAATTAAAAAAAAAAAAAAAAAAAAAAACAGGAATGAGAGGGTGGGAGTGCCTTTCCTTGACCTCTAGATATATTTGTAAGAAGGAAAATTTTCACTACTAACTCTGAGCTTTAGTGAGGTTGAACGGACCACCAGTTATAAACAGAGCCTTTATGAGTGAAAATCAAGTAAATGTGCTATTATTTTTTATTAGTTAGAAATTGAACAGGCAGGAATGAGAGATAACAAAAGACAGGGAATTATAAGGGATGGGAATTTTATTTTAAGTATACCAAGATGTGAAAGCATATAGGCTAATTAGCGTATTAGAATGCTAATATGTTAGGATGCTAAGAATAAATCATTGTCAAAATAAAGTGAAACATAAAGGAATTATGAAGGAAAGCATGAACTCTGCTCCTTAACAATGAACTTTCAAGCACAACTAGAGTAATCTTTTCAGCCCTATATCATTGTTCTTGCAAAGATAAAATGTAACGGATCATCCCAGGACAAAGTAGTGGCCATTGTTTGATTCTACATGACTTTTCATGAATTAGTACAATAAATAAGGTAAAATTATTTTCAATGCATAGTGTATTAGGACAGCAAATTTGTACAAATTAGTGATCGCGTTATATTGTGCACTAAATAGTATTTGGGGCATTTTGGACACAGCAAAAGAAAAAAAAAAGATCTACCAAAATTGTGTACAGCATATTTAAGCTCACAAATACATCTATTTATTTTTGCTCATTTGGGTGTGGGCTGCAACTGTGGTAGTCTACGGGGGTGAGCCTTTGTTTCCCTAGCCACCCTTTCTAGCTCCTTTGGGTGCTAAATGAGAGATATAGCTTCTTCTTAGCATGTCCTAGGTCATGCTATAGAGTCTCCTACCTATTAAAAGGGTCCAAAACACCTTTCCCAGGAACCTACCCTAACCAGGTGCCTGAATCATCTCACCTGGCTCATCTCGATATCGAGTCACTTATGAATGACCCAACTTCTCAACTATCTCTTAGGGAGAGTGCAGTTACTTCTTCTATCCGTGATCTCTTTCTGCCTCTTAAGTTCACAGATTTACAGAAACGATGAAAGAATTTTCTTTGTGATCTCTGGAAAGGACCAAGGGTCACAGGATCACCAACTACTTAAAATACTGAATCAGTGTCACATGAGCGATTGGCTGACACAAAAACAATAGAGATTAACGATGGGTCAAAGGTCTTGAGGTCGACAGCCAGCGCAGCTTTACAACATATACACTCAACCCTAACCAACACACAACCTTACACAGGATTAATTTATAAATCAAGTCTAGATTACAGCCAGGATTAATTGTCCACAGATCTGGTGAGAAAACATCTCTGCCCAGCTGTAACTATCACAGTGACACACGGAGAGCAGGCAGCTGTGTTGTTTGTCTTGTCTAAAACTACAGTGGCTGTTCCCTACAGACTGCTCTTTTTGATGCAGAAAGGAGCAGGGGAGATGATGCTATTGGCCTCTGGTTAATTGTTTGTAAAATGGTTCTTTCCGGTTCCCAAGGGTCAGGAAGATGGCAACATTTACATAAAATCCTCCTGAGGAATTCAAATAACTCAAAAGCACTTACTGATTACACTTTTCTTTTTTGGTAAAAAAAAAAAAAAAAAAAAAACTTTTTAAAAATTTGTGAACAATATAAAACATGTATACGAATGAATACTTTTTTTTTTACATTTTGCGATATGAAAGGGCCATTAAAACTCAAGAGTGTGTGTGATCATACTGGACTGTAAGAGAAAGAAACTGATCTCTAAACACTTTATACAGGTGAGAATAAGAGAAGCACAGCAATTTGTGTTTAGAGATCAGTTTCTGCATTTCAAGATAAATGACTGCACTGATTCTGAAGCAAAGTGTTGCTGCATTTACAGACATGACTGACATTTTAAGGTACCTGTAAAAGCCTGTTACATACTGTGAGCCCGTTGATGGTAAACATTTAGCTTCCATGCGTGTTGCCAGTAACTAAGCCAAGGACACTGGGGTCACCTGTCCTTTGAGAGCTCACAAAGAAAGAGGGTGAGGTTAGTAATCCCAGGGGTTCTGGGCATCCCCCTTGTGTTGGCCTTAATCCCCCCAAAGAGCCTGGAAAATCCCCCTGACAGCAGTCCTCATTATTTGGCTATCAGTGGTTTAACTCCACCTCCAGATTGAAGAACAGAGATGAGGGGATTTAGGCTTGACAAGGAGGAGCTGAGAAAAATAAAACTAGATCTCCCGTAAACAGAGAGAATATGCTGAAAATAATGGAAGAGTAATGAAGGGAGGATAAATACAACCTTTGGCAAGAGTTAGGAGGCCCCAGACTTTGGGCTGCCCCTTATCTGATGTAAGTTAATAGTTCGCATCCTGCTTGCTGAACAATATTAATTCTCCTAAGTTGTAAAGCTTATTAAAATATGAAACACTCAGGGGATTGCACTCAGATTACATTCAACTATCTGTAACAGGAAATGAGATGACAGCTGCTGGCTGTTTCAGTGAGGTCCAGTGGCCGACAGTTAACAGCACGTGAGTATTAGCAGGCACTCAGTGTCAAATTATTTGGGAATAATCAAACTCAGCAACTCCAAAGTACAGTTTTACATGCATATGTGAGAGAAAATCTTTTATTTTTAAATAAAATGTCAACATTCTCACCATATTTATTATTAATACAGAGAAATTCAAAAGTGGAATATCCTTCATATTGCTTTTTAATATTTAATATTTAAAGAATGTTTCTGCTTCTGTCAAATTAAATCTTTCACTCAAATGATCACAGAACGGGGACCTGGTGTGTGAGGACAAGGGTTGTGGCAAACTGAACTTAATATTTCAATATTAATTTTACCTCTTATACCATGAATAGAAACAAGAGTCAAAGATTGCCATGCTGAACTACTAGAACATGGCATAAAGGTGCAATACTGAACCTAATTGATATATTGTAGGAATTGCTATTATACCCAAGTTACAGAGGTTTTAATTCTAATAACGTCTGCAAAAGTGCTGGTGGGTACTGGTCTCATTTGATTAATACAATACTGAAGAGAAAAATAGTTCAAATGCAGTGAACAGACTTTAATAGCATCTCTGTGGGAATATACTCTGCTTCCTCCTTGAAAATTTAATATACTCTTTAACATATTTAAATAGTATATTACATTTAATATACAAGCCAATATATTGAATGGATTTTCCATCCAGAGCATGTTTCAGATTTACTTAGTTTTCAACAGATGCTCAAGTCAAGGTCTTGCAAGAGTAATTGCGTCCAGAAAAGTTGCTTTAGATTTGTGATACGATTGTTTTTAAATATATATAATTTAATATAAAATTTTTAAATATATAGTTTTTTGTTATTGTTTAAATTTTCATTGTTTTTACTCTGAAATTCCAGCTGCATTTACAATCTGTTGATATTTAAGATGAACTCAAGTCCCTCTAACTGTGTAAAGGGGTTTGCACCTTTAATTTGTTTTCCTTGAATTAGTTGCACAGTGGAATTTTGCTTTGCATTTTTGAGAAAAATCACACTATTTATGTGAGAGACTTGTTATATATAGTATTTAAGGTAGGTTAAAATTTAAACTAAGGAAATTGAGAA
The DNA here is from genome assembly GCA_028564865.1 of Zenarchopterus dispar. NCBI lineage: Eukaryota > Metazoa > Chordata > Actinopteri > Beloniformes > Zenarchopteridae > Zenarchopterus > Zenarchopterus dispar. Next base: position 14,952,503 of record JAOWBL010000008.1, read on the forward strand.
CTTAAAGGATAGATACTCTGTTTTATTTTCAATAGGTGACAATTTCCTAAGATTTTAATTATGTGTGGCATGCTTTGATCAGAATATACTTGACTTTCAGTCTTTTTTTTCACATGTTAATAGTGGGTGGTTTACAGGTATGAGTCCACATACTTCTTTTTTTCTTCTAAAAAAATAACTTTTTATGATCTTGACTTTATACACCACCAGAGATTTTACATAAAACAAACAAGATGTGATCAAAGTGTTGACTTTTGGCTTTAATAACAGATGACTAGCAAAAATATGGCATTTACTACTTAGGAACAGTCAATTTAAGCTAAGTGCTCCATTTTTTTTAGGGGCTTAAAGAAGAAAGCATGACAATCAATATGAAGTCCAAGCAGATGGTAAAGCCTGTGGAGGAGGTCTTTATTAAAATGAAAAAAAAAACAAAAAAAAAACACATGTAGTGTTAAACTAGCCACACCTGAGTATCTGATGAGGAACCGCCTTTCAATTTCTGCAGATATCAATTTTCCATTGCCACTTCGGCAAGTTTTGCTTTTTTAGATACCAAGTTTTAAATAAATATTTGGTTGAAAATACACAGTTTAACTGGAAATATTCCACATACAAATCCCAGCAGTATTTTAGCTCATATTGTTATCAAACTTGCCGGTAACAACAAGGGCTAAAGCTTTTTGATCGTACATACACCATACAGTGTTGGAGTAACTCCGGTTCAGTGTTAGATATTTAACTATTCCAAAAGTGTTAAAATAACACTCAAAAAAGTAGACACATATAAACCCCTTTTTATTGAATTTAACATTCACAGTGTTAATTTAACCAATTTAACACTAGTGTTTTTGCTGTCTAGATGTGGTGAAATCAATAGTTGATACTTTCTTAAAAATGAAATAAAGTTCTGGCGAAATGAACAACATCAAAAAGGTCTGGAAGACCACAGACAACTGAAGTGGATGATTGCAAAATCCTTTCCTTTGAAGAAGAAAACATCTTCACAACATCAACAGAAAGAAAGTAGGTGCATTATTGTCGAACTCTGCAAACAGATACATTGATGGATGTAAACACAGACGCTTTAGAACAAGGTGCCAACCACATCTAAAAAGACCTCCCATGTTCTGGAATCAAACCACATTTCCTTTCTCCACCCTTGCGTGGGCTCCGTCATTATAAACAGTTTTTGTGTCTCCCAGGCAAGCCTGTAATGACAGTTCATTCATTTTCAGCAATTAAACTTTTAGGTCATTATGTTTTCAGTGTACATTTGCAGTGCACCCACCAAACATCTGACTAAATCTCTAAGCTGACAACATAAGGTTCTGAAAGTCTTTTTGTGTCTTATTTAGGCACTAGTGACTGGAGAGCATTTCATCAGCAGCACATTAAAACTGTTGTTTCAAGTCAAATCCATTGCGGTTGTGTATAAAGGCGAAATCATCCAGCCATCCATTTTCTATACCCGCTAAATCCATTACTGGGTCATGGGGGTCTGCTGGAGCCAATCCCAGCCCATAGCAGGCGATAGGCAGGGGTACACCCTGGACAGGTCTGAAATCATAAAAAAGTAAAATAAAATAAAATCCCTCTATGTAGGCTTATGTAAGGTTTATTTTCAGACAGACAGTCAGCTGATTAGATGACCCTACTCTTGTGGAGTGTTGAAAAACATTCGTCTAATTATTATAGAAGTCTTCAGATGCTAGTAAAGATATTTCAAGAAAGGTCCGCAAACTTTTTGATTCTTGAAAATTTCCTCCCACTTTATAAAACATTTAGAGTTCACAGTAGTGAGCACCTTTGTTACTATGAGCCAAACCCGTGTTTTCAATGAAGTCACATCCTGTCTGACAAAGACTAGCATTAACATGCACGAGGCATTTCACAGACGTCTGGGAGGCTTGTCAAAATAATGAACATCCTCTTATCTGTCACAGGACAAGTGAGATCACAACACAGTGTACTAAAGAAAAAAAAAATCAGATATGTCGGATTGTTGCATAATTTAAATAGCTATGGCCTGCTAAATTAATTCCTCTGTGATCTGAGCATGACTTTTGCCTTCACAGCTAAAATCCACTTGAAAAATAAGACAAGTTCTCACTAAGAATTACCAAAAATGAAAAAGTAGATGCAGTGTGCTTAACCACACACATACAATAAACTGACTCACAGCCCATGTCCCGGTTTCTAAGGAGATGTCAACACTGTGAAAACAGATGAGGAAACACATGTGGAATTTAAAGACTGCTTGTTGTTTCATCACTTCTTCCATCTAACATCACTCCCTCCTGTCACAAATGAATGGTTTCGTAGAGATAACTAGACACTCAAAGAGATGAAATGGTCCTCTTTTTTAAAGAAATGCAGTTTAATAGAGTGAACTGTATAAAATAATCCATATTTGTCCTCAGAATACAAAGGAAAAAAATTCCAAAATGCCCCTAAGAACTTACAAACTGCTTAGGTTTTTTTTTTTTTTTTAGTAAAAAAGTAAACGGTGACATTAGAAGACACATTTGAAATTAAGAAGTTCATTTGTTTCACAGCCAATTCGATTTTAGACAACTTTTTGTGAAGGCATAATGAGTCCCCAATGCCAATACCCTGAGAAAATTTTTAAAACATTGCTGAATCTACAAAACATGTACAAAAACTGGAACAAATTGTCAGTATCTTACAAAAAAATGAAAAAAAAATGCATTTAGAGTTTTTTTTTTTTTTAAAAAGTAACCAAAGTATCTTCTGGTATAAATAGCTCCCAGCAGCAACAACAACAGTGCTTCTGCTCCTCCACATAACACAGGACCAGCCTGTCAAAAAACCTGTCCCTTGATGCACAACATCATTAAAGAAGAGTGTCCTCGCAGTCTTCGTTGTGCGTGCTCAGATGGCTCTTCCGGCGAGCTGTGATGGCTGCCCAGATTCGACACAGCATGCCGCCTCTGGAAAACAATTTTAACAGATTTAAGTGTTTAAACACAAAGTTGCAACACTTTATCTCACTCAGTATTGGATTCTTTTGTTTTTGATACAACTCCAGTGAAAGAGTTGTTGGCTCTGAGTGGACAAAGTGGGTGAGTCGGATGTGCTGAGGTAGCTCACCTTAATCCACAGTACATCAAGTCATCCCTGGAGGCCATGGAGAGGAGACAGTCCAAGGTGAATTTGTGGGAGACTAACTGGAGAACAGGATCGAACAAGTGTGGATTAACAGATGAGTAATACCAACCAGCCTCAGGGACACATAAAAAGAAGATTCAGTGCCGATCCTCGGCTGGCTACCTGATCAATAGTGTCTTGATCCACGGGAATAGACTTGAGCCAGCGTACCAAAGCCTTCATCTCTGGATTAGAGCTCTTCTGTGAGGCAAACGCTCCATCTTTAATGCACAGACCTTACAATCATTAGGTTCCGTCATTAATACAGTGTTAAGACATGTTGATGTTAAAACATTTGATGCGTTTCCCGCAGCCAGACTGAATAATTATTACTCAAACTAACGCCGTCAAGTTTGAGCATATTTGCTGCTGATCTGACAGCCTACGCCTTGGTTAAAAACCCGTCAAGCAGAAATGAGTCTCAAAATGAGGTGTGGTAGGAACTGAAGAAACAGTTGGCCTGCTGACAATTTTTGAGTGAACCAGTCCTCCCCAAAGAGGGCTGGGTCTCTTGATTTAAAACAGTTTGTTTTGCTTATTACCACAGGCTGACCCTGAATTACAGTGAGTACAGAATGAATGAGTTCACAAGACCAAAGCAACTAGGAGTCTAACTAGTCTGACTTTCATATATATGCTATGTAATATGGAGTGGCTAGATTCTAGTCTCCATCTGTTATGTATTCCTGCTTCATCCTATCCAGGGTCATGGGGATCTGCTGGAGTCAGTGTTGCCAACTCCTCAGCAAAGAAAGTAGCTAGAAGACGTCATCACATAATTTAACATTTGTATGTCAGTGTAATGGATGCTATAAAACAGAAGAATAAAGTGGTGGGAGAAATTACAAAAGGGTACTACAGCACAGTATTACAAAACAGAACTACAAATGAGCTTTTGTTTTTTGTTGATTCTCTTGTCTTTTGCTTTATTTAATGTCACAATTTTAACCCTCTTCATTTATCCTGACTATAGGCCCCATGCAGTGCCATTAAATCATTTTAAAAATAATTATTAATAAATAATTATAACTAATGTAATCTTTTGTTTTAAATGAACTTACGCTCATATTTAGAAACATACTGATGATGTCTATGCAACTCTTGATGTTGAGGAACTTTGCATACCTTTATACTATACCTGAATACTTTTTTAAAAAATATGTATTGATTGTAATGTTTTTGTGGAAAACAGGTCTCTTTTGAAAGTCAGACCTCCATGTCTCAATGAGACTAATCTTTATATATAAATAATCATTTAATAGTGCAGGGCCATTACAGGATTAGCCAGTGGTGGCTTCACGCATGCTCAAATTCATTTGCAGGATGGAGCAGGGTAAACATCTTCAGCTCTGACTGGAGCAGGGAGGAGCTGCTGCAGGAGCGCTAGTCTGCCTTGAGAGAGCTTTGAAAAGGCAGACAGGCTCACAGGTGTACCATCTTACTGGTGAGAAACGAGTAAAAACCTCCTCTTTGGTCTTCCTCTAAGCCTCCTGCCTGGCAGTTCGCATGTTAGCATCACTTTCTCAATATTTCACTATCCCTCCTCTGCACATGCCCAAACTATCTCAGTCTGGCCTCTCTGACTTTATCTCCAAAACATCTAACGTGCCATCCCTCTGACGTACTCATTCCTGATTCTATCCATCCTTGTTACTCCCAAGTTGGAACCTCAACATTTTCATTTCTGCTGCCTCTAGCTCTGCCTCCTGTCCCTTTCACAGTGCCACTGTCTCCAGACCATACGGCATCGCTAGTCTCACCACTGTCTTGTACACCTTTCTTTTCATTCTTGCTCCCACCCTTTTATCACACATCACTCCTGACACTTTTCTTCACCCATTCCAACATGCTTGGACACATTTCTTCCCCTAAGTACTTAAAATCCTCCACTTTCTTTATCTCCTCTCCTTGTAACCTCACTGTTCCACTTGCATCCCTCTCATTCACACACAAGAACTCTGTCTTGCTGCGGCTAACCTTCATCCCTCTTCTTTCCAGAGCATACCTCCATCTATCCAGATTTTCCTCCACCTGCTCCATGCTCTCACTACAGATCACAATGTCACCTGTAAACATCATGGTCCACAGTGACTCCTGTCTAATCAATCTAATCTATTTAATCTACTGTCAGTTCATCACAACACATGCAAATTAATTTTAAAACCTCACCCCACATCAGACAGGATTGATTCCTGTCTACTTTTAAATTTGTTGCATTTTACTCTTCTGTGATGGTGGGTTGTGCTCTAAATATTCAATGAACAAATCCTCATCTATCGCATTGATGGCTGATTTTGCTAATAAGAGACCTTGGAAGAGATTTTTTTTTTTTAATTTTATGAATAGGTTAATAAGATTAACTTACATTTACTTTGTTTTAATAACAGCAATGCTGTTGGTATCTAGATGGATTTAATAAATTTGGTCATTAAATCAACTTTACCCTCAACGACAGATGCTGTCCTTAGTGCATCTATCCTGTCCTGTTTCTTCTGGACACTATTCCTCAGCAGCTCCTGGTATTCTTGCTCTTTGTCACTCAGCTGACTCAGAAGTCTGGACAACAGCACAAACAGCTATTATAAGACAACACAACTCAAAAATTCTGTTTATTCCATTTGAACTATAACAGAAATGCTGGGGTTGTGTTTTTGCATACTTCTAAAACCATCTTATTATATGAGTCAAAATGTCAGATATGAGACATTTGTAAATGAACTCCTGTAGAGCCAGATTCAAACCTAAATCATTGGTAGTTTTTTGACCGCAACACTAAGATGGAGAAGGGAGCTGAAAGTTACCTCCTGGTCTCTATTCGCAGGTCTCTCAGTTTCTCACTGAGGGGACAGTTTCTGTTAAGGATGAAATCGGCAGGGGAGGTAGGGATTGCTGCTGGAGCAATGTCATTGGTGGGTGCAGGCTGTGGTGCAACTGCTGGCGCCATCAGGTGGTCAGGGACGAGAAGTACAGGAGTGTCTGGGTCAGTGGGCTGCTCCTCTGGAGTGCTGTCCTCAGTTTCAAATGAGGACTGCAAATGAACCTTCAGTTCTGAGAGGCAGGGAGATTGAAGGTAAACAAACAATAAATTGAAAGTAAACAACAGATCAAAAAAAAAAATCAATCAAATAAACAATATTATTAGATGCATTTGGCTTGTAGCAGGCTGAATAACATTTTTACTTTCTGGATTTCCTTATTTATTCACTGAGTATAAATAACTTCCAAGAGATTTTATTCCATATTGACTTGAACCATGTCCACTCAGCATAGTTCTGGTCCACCTTTTTATGATACCATTCTCCTGTTCTACTGCATAACAGGTGACTATTGAAAGCATCTGAGTCAAGTAAAACCATGTTCAAGATGTCGTTATACAATTCAATGGATATTGGAAAATGCTCCATAAACTGATTGACACATTTAGCATTAAGGCCCAGAATGCTGTAGCATTTAAACGAGGCTCAGTGTGTGGATGCTGTGACATTATGAACAGCTAAAGAGATTCAATCAATGAAATGACCTGTGTGTATGTGCACTGTAAATGGCAGCTCTACCTGGTAGCAAGACAGTTATGGCGTCCTGTACGGCTTGTCTGAGCAGGTTATCCAGGGCAAACATCCAGTGAGGCTTGACCTGCTGTTGTCTCAGCACCTTCTTCACCTACATACAGAGCAAATGGATGTGAATGCAAGGAGACTGCTTCTCAGAGGTACTACTTATGCACAACTGGTCATTCGTAAGCGACTTACTGCACCCTGGAAGTTAAAGAGCACCGCCTGCAGGCTGTTCACAGGTATTGCTAGAGATAAAAGAGTTGTGCGCAGGTTCAGGAGGCCGCTGGTCAGCTGTTTTTTGTCTGGAGAGCGGATGTTGTCTCGCAAACAGGTAATGAGTGTGATGATGTGGTCCGCAGTGATTGATGGTCTCTTGTCATGCTTTTCAAAGGAGATAAAAGGAAAAGACTTGAAAATAAAGATGTGGTAATGCTGGTTGTCTGATTCTTCAGGTACTTAAAAAAAACATATTTATATTGGTTTCAGGGACCAAACCCATTTATTTACAACTGTTATAGCACAGCAAGAAGAAGAAAATTGATAATTCAGACAGATCTTTAAATATAAAATGAACTCTAGCCAACATTCAGGTTCAGTTGTGAAATATGAGTTTAAAGAACCTCTAGCGTCTTCTTTATTCTGAAGCCTCTGATAAACCTAAAGTACCACCCATGATTGTTTTTTCTAAGTGAATTGAGGTGAAAAAAAACATGATTAAAAAGGGAGGTTTTATTCTGTATCCCTGTCGTATTTCAATAAAAACATGTTACTAATATTCCATTAAAACCTTGGAAAACTGTTTCAACTTGTGAGAAAGTGAGTAATATGTCTTCTTTAATCAACCAAGCTCACATTTTTAAAGACAATCCTCAATGTGCCACGTCAGTAGCAAAGCACTGATCAGATTTCAGTTCAGTCTTGACCTGGAGCTGTGACGGTTCTTCACCCACCTGAGGTACCGATTCCTGTATGTTAGAAATGACTTGACTGATGTAGTCAGTAAGAACTCGGTGCAGTGTCGCTCGTCTCTCGCTATCCTTTTGCAGCATAAAAAGACCAATATTTTCCTCTGTGGGCATTGGACTGCTCAGGTCTGATGAAGAGTCGTTTGGTGTTCTCCACAGTGGGAAACAATTAAGTCATAAATAAAGCAACTTTGCTAGTGCAGATGGGAAAAAAGCAAATGTACTGATATAAAAATCACAAGATGAAGAAATGAAGGTATGGAGAGCAGTAATTCATGTTACACTTGACAGGTTTAAAATTTATATATGCCAACTGTGACATTTAACATATGTAAATGTCAGTGTCTTTCTTAAAGAAGAGTTTCATGCTACTGACATTTAGGTGAAGGGTGTAACTTCACCTGCATGTCAAACTGAAACTTCAGTGTGGTTTGACACCTATGTTGCACGACAATAACATGCAAAAAATAATAAGGTCCTGCTTTTCTGCTGAGCAATGATCTCACTCACGACAAGAAGCTGTTGGTGCCGGGTGGGCTCTCAGAGGTTTCATCTGCTCTGAGAGCCGACATGTGCCTCCTTAGGTCCAGAGAGTTAGATAGGTCAACTGAACTCGAGTAGGAATCGGTGTCCTCCACAAAAATGGAAATGGGCACAGACAAGCTGCGTTGGTAGTCAGCTGCTAAACCTGGAGACACTGTGTTTGGTGACTTTAGTCAAACTTCAGAGAAGCAGCTGCCACACAAATGTCACAACGGCCACAATAACAAGATTACAAGAAATTTGACAGGAGATTAAAATAATAAAAAATATAAAGGAATTGAAAGATTCAAATGACTATGATACAAAGGAGGAAGATAATTAAACTGCAGACTATTTCCAGAAAAAAAATCAAATGTGTATTTTAAAAAAAAAAACAACAACAAAAAACTAGTAGAATAAAATGTGTGTGAATCTGAAGTGGGTTAATGACTCACCAGGATTATCTGAATCTTTAGGTACTGATTCCTGCAAGGCCTTGGCCTTCTTCCTGGGGCACGACTTAAGGAAGGTGTCCTTTAGCAGCTCTGCAGCCGTGGATCTGTCATCTGGGTTTGGCACGAAACAGTTCATGATGAAGTCCTTGGCCTCGTCGGACATACACTCTGGAACTTTGGGGTGAATCTTAAACATGCCAACCTTGATGGGACAGTTAAAAAAAAACAGACAAGCACTGATTGAAGTTTTCTTTTCTTGAAGGTGATGTTTTAAAAGTTGGATTAAGTTTACTGTCTCAAATGTTTTCCTATACCATGTGTCAATTTTTTGCCTTACAGTCTGTGGAAAAAACTCAACATGTTCCCCATAAAATAAAAATGTTGAACTCTGTGGATATCATGCACGGACTAAACAAAAAAAAGATACTGTATAGCATCGCTCGCGATCAGCATACAATATTGGCTCATCCTGAACGCGGTCGATCAGAGAAAAATCTGCTGATTCCGGTCACCTGCTGATTGATTGGTGCATCTCTAATTATTGATATTTTTACACCCAGCTTTCCCAAGTCCCACAATTCCTTAATCAGCTGACTGAGAAGCACCTGTGGCTCATGATCTGAGCCTACGTGGGTTACCCTCTACTCAGGTCTCTCTCTCTCCCTCCATTCATCAGCAGCACCAGCACCTTTGCATGTTGTGTATACCTGTTTTCTTTCAGTTATTTACTTCAACAAATCTTTCAGTTGCAACTCCTGTGTGGTGTCCATTGTTATGTTAGCCAGCAGAAGTGTGTGGGGCTGGGGTTGGGGCTGGTCTCTAATTATTTTAGTAACCCTGGGGTGATCCTTGGCATGCTCAGGAACTCTGAAGAAAATAAACAGGCAAAGTGTGATCTGGCTGCCTCAAAATCTCATCATATCCTTCAGTCCAGGTTCCTGAGCTGATCACTATTTGATCACTATTGATTATTATTATTATTATTATCATCAGTTTTGTTACATTCTTCATGATACAGGTCAAAAATTACTATTTTTAGGTCATGAGTGGATAAGTCCACATTATGTCCATCCAGCAGATGGAAAACATCCCCTTACACCCTCCACCCTAGTCTTTAACCTTCTAAGACCTGGCATACACATATGTGGACATCACACATTTTGTTGTCTATGTCATAATATTTAATTTCTTAACGGGGACCAAAACAGCAAGAAAAAAAAATGCACCAGGTCTTAGGAGGGTTATGCTGTTTTTGAACTTATGTGCCCATGGCCCCACATGAGCAACCCCATTTAGATTAGGTTTAGTCTAAAGGGGGTTTGCTCTTTAGATTAACGCATCACATTGTTCTGATGTATTAGTTGTACCTTTTTATTTACTTCACTGCACCGCACTTTGGTTCGCTGGAACAGCTCTAAGTGGTTTTTAAATAAAGATGGGATCATATGGTATAGTTGCGGGAATCTGTTTTTTTTTATTTTTGAGCTTCAACCCTCATCCCAGGTGGTCAATACTTTCCAAATAAACAGCATGTAGTTTTGGGAACCCACCTTTTTCTTGTGCATTGCGACAACTTGATACACAAACCACACCCTCAAAACCATTGTACTCTAAACAGACTGAATAGGCAATCGAGTGATCTACTGTCTCTAAAAGAAGCTCTGGAGCACATTTTTGGATGAAACGATGACAGAGAGGATACTGAAACTGAACAGGAAATAGAAGACTATGGCATGGAAATGGAAGAGAACACTGATCTTGACCAGCCAACAGACTAGGAAAAGAAATCTCAAAGGAAGAAGCTCCTGGGGTGACATTCCCTTCAGGCGTTCATCTTCCCTGGACAGTGGACGCAAAGCAAGAGTGGAAAACATAATGATGCTATGCAACATTTTGTGTGGACAAGTCCAAATTCCACCTATTCTTAACAGAATTCATTGAAGAAGTCATACTGAACATGACAAAGCTGGAAGGAAAGCATGTTTGGGGAGAAGTGGAGAGAACTGGAGCAGGTAGACCTACAAGCCCACAAAAGTCTGTTTATTATAGCAGGAGTATATCACTCAAAGAATGAAGCTGCAACAACTGCGTGTGATGCACATCTGGGACCCCTATAGCCAGGGCAACTATGTTGTTATGCCCTTCCTTCCTTCCTTCCTGACACTGGAAAGGCACTGTTCATACTAAAATTTTGTTCATATGGTCTCTGCTTTGAGTTTGCTTCCTTGTTCATTTTCTATAGTAAATATTCTTTTTGAAATACATTTTTAGCCTTTTCTTTGTATATTCATGGCAGTTACCCGTGTCAAGACATCGTTTTTATAGTTGAAAACTTACTGAAGATTTATGGGTTTTGTGTCAATATAAGAGAAGTTTAAACAGATCAGTGTTATTAGACCATAAACAAAGAAAAAAGACGGAAGGGTAAGAGAAAACAGTAGTTTGCATCGCTGCCTTTCTGGAACAATATACTGTACTACAACTTGACAACTTGTGATGTTGCAAAGCTGATTTGATGTGCATCTTCTTACTCATTTCTGCAGTGTCTGGTCCCAGCTTTCTCACTCGATATGATTCTGTGTAATCCAAATACTAGGGGACACAGGGGATACTGAACATTTTTGATTACCAAATTTCCTCCTATTCCTTCTCTACCTGACTGGTTTTACATTTACATAAAACACAACTTTCCCTTGTTTACCTTGAACATGGCTGCCTGAGGACTTCCAAGCTCATGGAAGGGTGTTTTACCAGTGGCCATTTCTATGATAGTGCACCCCAGGGACCAGATATCTGCTGGCTTCCCATAACCCCGAGGTCCTTGGTCTATAATCTCAGGGGCCATGTACTGAAGAGTTCCTAATGAAAATTCATCACAATAGACATTAATGCACCTAATGCAGCCAGTAAAATAACACTGAACAGAGTTAAAAAGGTCAACATCTCACCTGTAAATGTCTCCGTACAGGGGTTGATTCCTGCTAACCGCTTAGAGGTGCCAAAGTCAGAGATCTTCAACACCCCACTGTACGTGTTGATGAGCACATTGTCCCCCTGAAGCAGAGATAAAACAACCACTATTAATCAATGCTACCAATAAAAGGTAAAAATATTCCTGAACATGAGTAATCTGGGGCTTCACTCACCTTAATGTCTCTGTGGACTATCTGATTATCATGAAGGTATTTCAGTCCTTCAAGGATCTGTTTGGTGTAGAAGATGATGGTGGCTTCATTGTCTTTCAGAGGACCCCATTTGGAACGCAGAAGAGATGACAAGCTTCCTGAAAACAAAAATTTATTTTTCCTGTTTCTTGGAGATGTGAGAAGAATGTTAAACCTACTTCAAGAGTAACCAGTAAAGAAATAAATATGAATTTCTCACATTTCCAATAACATTTTTCAAATGTTATGTTCCTGATAATTAATAACATCATGATTCTAACATTTTCCTTAGTAAAGAAGAAGCCACTGGTTGCAAGCCAAAACTTTAAAACTGATTCCAGTAGATGTTACATAATTACATATACAGTCATCTGAACACATGACTTCCCTGAGGCTCAACCAAACTATTATTCAGTTGTAATTCTGCACAATAAGTTAGGAAATGCAGCAGCTGCAGCTCTAAGTACTTTGAGGACTTTCAGAATGCTCCAAACAACACAGAGACCCAATGTCATTGTCAACTGAATATATTGAAAGTTTCCATCCCTTGGTCTATACCTCCTGGTACTTCTTCCATGAAGATCTTGATGAAACCATCCTGACTGACAGAGCCAAGATACTGGACGATATTTCTGTGCTTTAGCCTCTTGTGCAGAGCTATTTCCTCGTGAAGGGGTTGGGAGTACCTGTGCAGCACAAAAAAAAAAAAGCAGAAGTAAGAGAGAGATAGTCTTAATTTTAACAATACAATTTCATTTCTGATAGTGTTTCGTAATTATTACAAAACAGAAATAGTGATATTCCAGGAATTCGTCAGCACATTCATATCCAGCAGGTAAAGCCATCAAACCTGACGATTACAAACTTCTAAGATCTCTTAACACTGCATTGCAATCAGATTCTTTGGAGTGACATGAAACTGAGATTAGTTTGTATTACAGTGGTGGGAAGAGAAAAGTATGGAGAAGGAAAAGTCAGGCATGGCGGAGGCAGTGTCATGGCATGGGAATAAATGGGACGGGTTCACTCTTCACGATATGACCGCTGATGGATGAAGTCTGAGGTGTAGAGGGCTATACTCTCGGCTCACATTCAGCCAAATGCTACAAAACTCATGAGTGCACAATGCATCAAAGGGCAGAGGAATAATAGGTTGATCAAGTTAATTTTGTTTCCTATAATACAATATTTGTAGTTTTCTTTTCACCAGACAATCAAGGTTTAAGAAGAGGTGTTTCATACCTGTGACAGGTACAGGAGCAGACCTAATACAACACATCATGAAGAAAAACCGCATCAACACAGCAGTAAAATCACACACCAAACTCCCCTAATTACAAATTCACCCAAAGGACAGGACAGAACCAGACAAAAACATGCAATGTCATTTACCACATACCCTGCAAATCATGTCATAAAATATACATTGGGAAAATAGGAAGGGCTTATAATACACAGGAAAAAAAGAACAGCAAAAAGAATGTGAAAGGGAGACAGCGGCGCGATTCACTGCGACACAAAAAGACAAAGCAGAAAAGGATAATAAGAAGTCATCATCGGCCAGACACTCTCTCGCACACCTGGGATTCCATACTCAAAGGTGGCATGGGGGTGTGGCTGGTCTGGACCGGCCAGCTGATACATGACACATGAGCAGCATGAAGTACGGCGCTTTGAAGAAGGCTAGAGTTCACAACAGAAACTGTCGCAGGAATGAAACATCTCTTCTAAAACCTCGATTGTTGGATGAAAACAAATCCAATCTTGTTAAATGGACAAGTCAATTGTCCAATCTCAACCCAACAGAGCAGCTCCTCGGTTACTCAGAACAAAACTGAAGGCAGAAAGGCTGCAGGGAAGAGATATCTGTAGAGATCTGGTGATGTCCATGGGCCTCCAAAGATTTTTCATCTGAGCACTAAAACTGATGTCGCAACAGTTGTCGCTTTTTCCAAATACTTTTGAGCTCCTGAACTAGCAGTACTCTGCTTAAAATAGCTCTACATACCATATTTCTGTGAAACTGCTTAAATAAAAGCTGAAAGTCACATCTTCATTCTTTCATTTCCAATCCATTATGGTGGTATATAAATGCAAAATCATTCAAGTTCTGTCATTGCTGTAGTGACGTAACACCTCCATCAGGTTTGCAAGGACATAGGAACAACATTTTGTTAAGCAAACAAATGTCTTCATCATCTTTGTTTGCATTGTATTCTTTATTTGAACACAAAACCTCAGTTGAGATGAAGGGATATTATACAGCAGAAAATCAGAAATAAGTCTCAAGCTCTCATTCCATCGCTCTCAACATTCCTGTGGAGCAGTGGGAATCTGTGTGAGCTGGTGGGCGTGACTTCATGAAAACACTTTCCACTTGAGGGTATTAAGGAAACAAGATTAACGTGGGAAATGCTAAACTTAGCATCATCGAGTGATTAAAAATGTTGCTCTTACGTGCTGTCCTTCTCGGGAATCTCCTTGATGGCGATGCGAACTTGGTTGCTCAGGTCCCTCCCAGCATACACCACGCCATACGTCCCTTTCCCAAGAACCACCTTGTCACCCTTCTCATTGGTCTCATAGATGTACTGCAGGATGAGGGGGAAAAAAAGGATGGAGTGACTAGAACAAGCAGAACAGTGAGGAATTTCACAAGGAAGGAATGAAAGAGATATAACAAGTTCTGCATTCATCACCATTCGATATAATGTCAAATTATGTGGAAAAAGTTACAGTATGCCAAGAGTGATTCTGCTTGAGAATTTTCTTTTCCTCATGATTTACAGCTGGGTTTTTTTTTAGTGTTCAAAGCAACAGAGAGCTAAAATAGAGCACACATTGCACCAGAGGAATGGTGGACTGACTGACCTCGAGTATTCCCTGAGGCAGATGTCCTTGGTCCTGAGGAGGGTCGTCAGCCTGCTGAAGCAGAGAGTTGACCAGCTCACAGAAACTAGTGAGGGAACAGTGAGAGACCACATTAATGTAGGTCAGAATAAGGAAAAAAGCAAAATGTGTCTCTGCTCAAAAGTCAGATTCGACACATTCACTCTGTGGTCTTCAGCAGAGTGAGTGGGTTCTTATCAAAGTTTCTAATTCTGCTTATTTGTTTGTTCCCAGATTCAAGTGTTTTTCAAAATTACAGAGTGACTTCTTTAAGGAGACTAAAAGGAATTGAGTAACTGTCAGGAAAAACATCCCCTCAATTGCTTTGCAAGAGAAAGACCTCTCCCCCACTGCAGGAACATCTGTCTTTGCTACCGCCGCACTTTGCTGGAGGCAGAAAGATGCAACAGCCAACATGTGTGAACCGTTTTCACATGCACAGTGTTGTTTGAGTGATTCGTTTGGGCTTTAAAGTGGTTCTGCACCACTGCCTTGCAAGTCACGACTGCATATTACGGAGCACTGCCACTAAATTTGGCCAATACGAGGTGTGTGTGCTACTCCTGATTGCATTGACGTGCTGCTATCAGCACTTCAAGCTTTGCTTTGCTAGAAAAAAGACAAGTGGACAAACATCTGTTTTGTAGTGAAGTGAAATTAAATGTAAAAATAATCAGAATTTGACAATAGTATTGCGTAATCTCCAAGAGCTGTGTGCTGTTCACTTTATCCACTCCATGTAGTCGGACTGTGTTGATTTGAATGCCCAAAATTCATGTAATTAGCTCAGATGTTGCCTGTAACTTATACAGAAGGGTAGATTTGCTCTGACAGAGAGTGGGATTTAACCTAGTCTTACTGACAGACAAAAAAACTCTTATAACAGAAACAGAAAAATAATATGAATGAGAACTGTTTTATTGGCAAACTAAAAATACACATCCTTCTCGTGGACACTTTCGGATGCTGCAGCCGTTTTGCCTATAATTAGGTGAATACACACCCTCATCTGAACTGATCTGAGACCATAACTTCGACTGTTGTGCCTGCTACATCATGCCCAGATGCCCAGTGGAGTTGATTCAAGAGCAAATGCAAATCTTTTTGATACGTCATTAGACCTGCTCATGCGAAAAAGCTGTCTATATTGTTGTTCTGAGACAAAAAAATCAGATATCTTGGGGTCACACAACCAAATGCCTATGTGAAGTTATCAAGTCTTTTGATAATATATCATCATGCAAAGGATTTAGTTATTTTCATTTTGTAACTAATCACCCCTAATTACACATAAAGTTGTGACTTCGTGTCATTTTATCTGTTGTAGTACATCAAAGTGTCTATATTGCCTTTACATGCAAAGCTTTGGGTTTTGCTTTTTAGCAAAAAAGGTAAAGATGAATTCTTCAAAGTTCAGAAGAAAAGAACATATCAGTGAAGACTTGTTTATAGTTTGTTTATAAAGAGCATAAGGATCTATTTTCTTTAAAAATGGAATAACTCCCTGTGGTTCGTCCTTTGTAACTTTACAGCTCTATAACATATTTTAAGTCTGGTCTCTTAAAACCTTACTCAATGCAATTCACAAAACACTTCCAGCAATATTTCTCTACTTTCTTAATTAGGAACTATGGAGGTGGTTTCAGTTTTACTTCTAATTCTCTGGAAAAGTTTCAAATGAAAATGTTCCTGCCTAACCAGGAACTTGCATTTCAAAGAAGGAAACTGGCTTTAATTTATTTTAAAAGCAACAAACAAAGGAGTTAATTCAGCACAAACCCTTTGTTCTACTTTATATTTAGGCATGATGAGAAGACAGCATTTATCTGCAGAGGTAGGTTGCACAAGAGATCGTGTATTTGAAGTAAGACTGAAACAATTCAGTCTTCAGGGTTTTTTTTTTTTCGGGGGAGGGCACAAAAAGAGATCTGACTCATGTGAAGTTATTTCATCACACTGGTGTTTACAGATCATTGACTGCGCTCAGTTTTAAAACTGTGCAATTATCTTCCCCTGCCTTGTATTGATGTTAATGTTTATGTGCATCCAGCCAGCTGGTCATTTGGTCAGTAAGCAACTCACACACATAAACACACAAACACACACACACACAGTCTGCCCTGCTGTGACCCCGCACACACATTAGATACTCACCCGTTACAATGAATCTCGGAGGGGAAGCAGAGCTGGAAGTCATCTGAGTTGTAGTGGACATACAGGAAACAGCTACGCTCATCAATCTTCGACGCACTTTGACAAGAATGAATGAAACAGACAGAAGTGTAGTTATATTGTGTAAATCACCTGTGTGCAAATTAGAATTCTGCTGTACTCAAGTGAGAAAATAAACAGTGACGTAGACTGTTAACAGTATGCATCTTTTTAAGGTGTTTTGGTCTTCTTCATGCAATGACTAGTCTTTGCATTTTAGTGTCAATATTAGATCAATTTGAAACAGGAGGGCGGATTAATCAAGCAATTCACATGTTTTCTAATAGAAAAGTTGCTCCTCCTCTTCCCCATGATACTTAACTTTTATAAAAATGTATGTTTTTGAGCAGCCTAGAAGTTGAATGTTTTGGTTATTTGGACTAAACTGTGGCAATTTAGCAGACAAGACTTAATGATTTGGACTTTCAGTAAATGAAAATACTGATCAGTAGCCACAGAAGACAAAGATAGGAAGAAGACAAGTCTGAAACTTTACTGAGAGAACAGAAATGTGAAAGCCAGCCAAGGTTTTCTCAGACAGCCGCTCATTTTTCTGGGTCCCCTGGCTTTGCTCTTGGCTCGAACACACCCAAAGCCGAGGAAAGTTTGCACATATTGTGCTCTTCTTTACCTCACTCCTCGAATTGCAGATGCTGGGAAACACCACTGGTGCAAGCCTTTCTGCAGAATTAAACATGAAATGATAAGTCACAGATTTATTGGATTCAAACAAAGCAGTCTTACTCAGCAAGAATGCAAGAAACTGAAGGAGAACAACCCTGTGACAGGAGGAAAGTTTTTTTTTTTCCCTCCACACACATACCACAGAAGAACACACCCATTAACTGTCTTGACTAAGAATTAATTTGGAGCATGAATCAGTGTCATGTCTTCCCATTGTTCTTCAGTAATTTATACAGCCTGAAAGGAATGTACAAAAGGGAAATGCACTTTGACCAGAGACTGGCTCCTACCTTTAAAGGTGTGACATGCTTCAGCTGAACAGTCCGACTCTCATCATCTTCACTTACACTCACGACAGCAGGCTGAAAGAGTTTACTGGGCTCCAGAATGAGCACCTGCAACAGCCACCCAAAATTCAAACTTCAATTGGTAGCCGTGTTTTGCAATGCCCACAAGGTTTCCAATAAAGTCTAATTGCAGGAATGAGGCTTTGTACTTTGTTTTGTTTTTAAAATCCTAACAATGGAGAAGTGTGTGTAAGGATACTAACGTCCAGACAGGCTAAACGTTCTCTGTCTTACTGGTGTTTCATGAGGTGTCTTGTTGTCTTACTGGACAGCGTTCTGTGGAGATGGTGGGTTTGCAAGTCTGCAAAAGCAGCTCCATCCAAAAATCCACGGTTTCCTGTTTGGGAGATCTCACCTCGGGCAGCTTGGCAAACTGACGGTACAGAATGTAGGTCTCCATAATGGATGCCATGTACCTGAAGGAAACGCACACTATAACTGTCAGCTCAGAGAGAGTTAGTGTAAAATTGCATTCTCTAAATATGCTCTAATAAAGCAGGAAAATCAAACTAAATCTGTATGATTGCCACTGATATAGATTGTGCGATTGAGTCTCACCAAACAGGAGCCTTCATTCTGTACAGCTTCTCTGAGGCTTCAATGACCTTCTTGTGTTCGTTAGCAAGGATGTTTGCCCCGAGATAGAAACCAACATCCCAGTACTCCTTCATCTTCTCCAAACTACCCTTTCTGCCAAGCAATGTACTTATGGTCACACCTAGATGTGAGCATAATGACAAGGACAGCTTATTTATCTTCCAGAGTGCTGAGAGTGTGTATTTATTACACACTTGTGTAAATTTGTCAGCTACACAAGTATGGATGTAAAAACAGTTGATTCGAATAAAAAAATCTGTTCTAATGATGAGTGTAGACTCTAAAGGTCATGTTGTGAAACATTATGGAAATTACAATGCTTGACCACAAAAACCTGACCACTACCTGGCCTGATTTAATCAAATAGGTAAGAGTACCCAGCTGGAAATGTACTGCATGTTTCAGCAGGCAACAAGTCATTTAACCCAAACTGCTCCTTATTTCTTAAGCAAGCATGTGGGAAAACATATCTTGTGATTCTGAAAAAGATATTAGGGTTCAAATTATTGGTCTGCATCAAACTAAACTATTAAGATCATTGCTGAAACAACTGATGAATGGATAGTGGCGAACCCTAAAATGTGATTGGAGATCCCTTAGAACATTTGAAGGAAAAATAACTAATTTTATATATAAAAAGAGGTGACAGTAAGAGCAGTTCCACACACAGAGTGTGATGATGTTACTGGGAATGAAAAGCTCTGAGGCATTAAGAAAACCACTTATCAGTGATGCTAACTGAAAGAAAAAAAAAGGCTTCAGCCAAGGAGCAGAAAGATTTGGCTCTGCAGACATGGAAAAAGGTCACGTGGTCTGATGAGGCCACACTGACCATACCGTCCACTAATGTTGAGACAGTATCATGGTCTAGGGTTGCTCCATTTTCTCAGATCTAGATTCACCAAGGATTTATGAACCAAATATAGAGGTCAGCTGACAAACTGATTATACTCAGTGACCAGGTTTTTTTTCATCAATAGATGATGCCAGAAGCATCTTATAAGATGACAATACCAGGATTCATTAGGCTCAAGTTATGATGGAGTGGTTCAGAGAGCACGAGGCAGTGTTTCATATATGGCTTGGCTACTACTTAAACCACATGTGGGATGTGGTGGATACCCAGGGGTCCAACTCTCATCATCAAGATTTGTTTTAAATTAATCTAGCTATGGGTGTAAATAAATATTGTCTTTTCAAATGACCTGTTTTGTTTTGCTTTTTTTTGTTTCTTTTGATCAAGCAGTGTATCATGAAATGCAGCTCAACTTGAATACTTGGAAATACTCTGTCTCAAAGTTGAGTTAAGATGAAATAAACTGCAAACATCTTAATCTGAGCAGCCTAAAGTTCACTACCTTTGTTGTTATCTTTGCTTTTTTTGGTCAAAGTGCTTATGATGAGTTAAATGAAAAAGGTAACTTTATTCTTCTGGATTTTGCACTTCATCTTCAGAACCAGAAATACCACTATGAATCTAGCAGGTTTTCATTTTTTAAGGTGCTGCATTTTGAAACAAAAGTTTAATCCTCAGAATAAAACACAATAAATAAGTCATATACCTGTAATGATGACTAATATGACATTACAA
Organism: Zenarchopterus dispar; assembly: GCA_028564865.1. Taxonomy (NCBI): domain Eukaryota; kingdom Metazoa; phylum Chordata; class Actinopteri; order Beloniformes; family Zenarchopteridae; genus Zenarchopterus; species Zenarchopterus dispar. The sequence continues at coordinate 14,972,653 of JAOWBL010000008.1, forward strand.
TTTGAAAATTTATCTGCAAAAAGTAAATCAAAATTTCCCCCAAACTGCCCAAGTTATTTTAATTTTTTTATGTTTTTGCTTTGATTTTTCTTTTGCACCTATTTTGCGCAGCTCAATTGAAGTCTCAAATTCATGTCCAGCTGCCATTAGGAGGACCAAACTATTGATGCCAGAATGAAGAGTCGGCTCCATCTCAAAAGCTTTTCCGTACCTGAAAAAGAATAAGAAAGAAATTACTGATGTCAAACGGGGAGCATAAAGTGCACTGGAAAAGTAACAAAAACAAACACTGGAAAGACATGCATCTAGGAAAGTTACTGTTTAACTTGGTCTGCCCTGAAAGAATACCCCTAAAAGCATAATACAGACAAATGCCACCTTTCACAGCATTGGAAAGAGTTGAACAAACACACAAAGTGGTTGTACCAGTAGCAGGCCTGGTCTCTGCTGCGCTGGTCAGTGAACCCTGAGCTCAGGAACATGTCTTTGTAGATCCGGCCACACAAGCAGTGCACGTCTGATGCCACCTTGTTTCCTGACTCCACAATTGGCAGAATTGCCTCCAAAGCCTTTGCACGGTCTCCAGGGCGATTTCTCCTAAAACCAGCACAATATCCACATTGATGCAGCTTTTATATGCTGAGACATAAGCAAGGGTACCTTGCACACACATGATGCATCCCTGCATCACATGTGTGCAAGGTATGAATGGATCATGCTAGACAGAACCATTCATATCTTGCACACATATGACCCAAATCAAAGCTGTAAACTGACTGACAAAAGCTAAAAAACAAGTGGGTGAAAGCAGAGAGGATACATTTGGGTACCTGTTCAGAGCAAATATATAGTGAAACTGGATATTCTGGTGCCTTGCTACCATACACATCGGCAGCTTGTTCAGAGTCTCCACCAGCTTGATCATGGCATCGTAGTCCTGAAAAAAAAGATCAGAATAACAATTTGTTGTTGATTCTGTTCACATTTTACAAACTGACATATTAAAGATGTAAAAAATTTGGGATCACTATTTATTACATTATCATAACATTAATATATAAAAATGTAAACTCTCCACAGCCATTATTTTCCCTAAGCCCAACTTGAGTAACTTAATATTGTCAATATTAATGATATCAGCCAGCATAGACATTTTTATAGTAATACAACAAATCTCTTTAGGCTCAAGCAAACTAAGGATGCACTTTACTGTTAAAATTTATACCTCAAGAGGCTTTAAGATTGGACTGAGGAAAAAAATAATCCTACACTACAGCCTCAGTCTTTTCTCCCATGCCATCTCCAGATTTTAACACACACACACAGAAACACACCTGAACGTCCCTGTAGGACATCAACAGGTTCACGACGATATCAGGAGTGAGCAGATCTACGCTGTCCAAGCGTTGCTGGATCCGGCTCAGCTCGTCACTCAGAGCTTTGCCGCTGAACCGCTCCCGTGCCATACGAATCTCATGCCTGACTGACTCCCGAAAATACTCACTGTGAGTGTAGAGACAGAGGAAAGCACGCCATTTCACAATATCGCAATTCTCAACAAACCAGCCAAGAGAAGTTTCACAAGACGGAAGCTGTATTATACGGAGAGGAGCTTGTATAAACAAGACTGGTAATGTCGGCCCTGCAGAATCCAACCAACCTGGACTGAATGTGCACGTTGTTCAGCAGGTGCACCAGTCTCTCAACTAGTGGGGTTAGAAGGGGTTCCAGCTGGAAACTGGGCTGCATTAACTCTTTGAGATAAGTCATCATTGTTGCATCACAGGCAAACACTTTGCCTTGAGGTGACACCACATACGGGATGAAAGTGTAACTTCCACACTGCTCCTAAAGGAAGATGATGCATGCGTCAGACTTCAGATGATTGTAGCATAAGCTCATCAAGTTTTCTTACCCCTCTCATCAAAGCTGTGTTAAGCACAATTGATGGATTACATGTTTCTAATTCTCAAATATGATGATCTGATGTTTCTTTCATTTCTAAATAACAGCTGAACAAATATATTTGAATTAAAATGTTCTGAAAGGACAAAGAATATTTCTAAAGGTGCCAATTTTGGATCCAGGAAATGGTTATCTAGTGTTTACATGTGTATATTATTACAACCCAAACTAATAGTCCCTTAGATATTAAACTATTAATTGATATTGAAAATATTGGTAGTTTCCATAACTGAATTAATTCAGTAAGACCTGAGCTTCCCTCTAAACATAATCACATATTGAAAAACAGGGATATATTCAAAGTATTTATTGAGTGGTTTAATGTCTCTTTCTTTACTTAACTAAATCATAAAACCTCAGCATGTATGCTACAAAAATATCCCCAAAAACCTGCTCAGTGGAAAGCCAGATCCTTCTGCTTTTTGGAAAACATTGCACTAGAGATCTCTCACTGAAACGTCATCCTCACTTTAAAACTGTAAATAGGGGCACATGTTACCTTGAGAGCCTGTAGATCGCTATCCGGTTTGTAGCAGTACAGGATGATGTTATTGGTCATACTGAAACTCTCTCTCACTCCAAGGTGATAGAAAAGTGACGGCTGGCAGAAAGTGTCACTCATCTCCACCACTGCTACATCTGCGGGAGAGACCAAAAAAAAAGTAAATTTGCGGACTCAGCAGTGCTGCATTTGCGTGTAACTCAAACTGCCCTCCAGCCTGCGTGCCTGCACTTGCCTGCGTTGTAGAAACTATCCAGTATGTCGGTGCTCCCCAGCGATATTCTCTCAAATGAAATGGTTTTAAAAGAGGCGTGCGCGTCCGCGCAGGCTTCCTTCAGACATTTCAGGGATAAATTCTCCTCCGTCTGCGGCACAGACGCGTCTTCGTTGACGATGTACGCCACCGACAGGGCTCTGGTCCGACTCCGCGGGGAGACGATCTGTTTTCCCAAAGCGCCGCTGGCGCTTAGTTCCAACGCCAGAGAGTCCTGCCACAGACTCCCGGGGGACACCCACACGGGGTCCTTCCTCTTCAGCTCGTGCAGGCTCATCCGCCTGCGCTCGGTCGTGTACATCTTCGGTCTTATTCTCGGTGCATGGCCTCCGTGGGGAAACTTACATGAACGACGTAACAGTAAAGTTGTTTGTCTTTCTAATTCCACAGGTGCGCCGCCGCCTCTACTCTTGCCACATTTCCACGCACTCCTCTCCAGTGGATCCTCCCTCCTGTCCTCCGCCTCTCGTTTGCTCCGCTCCGCCCGCTGGCGAAACTGAAACCCCGCGTACTCGTCACTGACTTGACCTCTGTTGTCATTACGTCCAGAAAAAAAAAAAAAAAAAATCTGCATATTTCAGCTTCTCCATCTTGCTGGAGAAAACAGTGTTACCTTCTAAGCGCAACCTATTCGCGTGGAGAAGTTTGCGTGATCCCAGTAGCAGTTGCCTCTGGTAGGGTACGGTTAGATCCACGGACTCTTATGGAAAATCGAAAAAAATCTGTGTGCAGGAAGGCGTGAGCTTTGACTTGCTGTCTGGCCACATCTATTTCACAACCCCAATTCCAAAGAAGTTGGAATGGTGTGTAAAATGTCAATAAAAATGCAGTAGTTTATATCTCAAGCTCTTTTTAAAAAAAAAAAATCCTAGTAAGACATAAAATAACATGTCAAAAGTGAGACATATTGACATTTCATGGAAAATAATAGCTCATTTTAAGTTTGATGACACATTGACAAAAAGTCAAAACTGGGCTTGACATTGGGTAGCAAGCATCCCCTCTTCTTTTAACAACAGTCTGAGGAGACCAGCTGTTGAAGATTACTAGGACAACATTCACTAGATGCAGGATTCTAGCTGCTTAACAGTTCTGAGCCTTTATCACTAGTTTTGTTTTGTTTTGTTTGTTTGTTTCATGGTGTGTCAAATGATTTCTCCTGGTTATCTGAATATTTTGATTATAATATATACTGTAGATGGTGATATTTTCAGTCTTCGCAATTCTGCACTGAAGAACATTTTCCTGGAACTGTTTCCCCTTTCTTTTTTCTTTTTTTTGATGCAGTTTGTGCAGATTAGTGAACCTCTCCCCACCCTTACATCTATAAGACTCTGCCTCTCTGAAATACTCATTTTATATTCAGTTTGTTACTTAGACTATTGCCATTTAATCTAATTAACCATCAAATCATTTACGTTGTTTTTTATTTGTTCCAGTCACTTTTCCAGCCTGTTGTTGCCCCTGTTCCAACTTTTTGTTAAATATGTTCCTGCTATCAAATTAAAAATGATTTAAATATTTTCCATAACCCAGTAAAATATTTCAGTTTCAACATCTTATATGTTGTTTTTGTTCTATTGGGAATAAAATATGGGTTTATAAGATTTACAAATCATGGCATTCTCTTTTGACATTTCACATAAGGCCTCAACTTTCTTTTGGAATTTGAGTTATATGTTTTAAATTCCTCACTAGCCTCCATTTATTTTATTTTCAGGGTTTTTTAAATGATTAAAGAAAAAAATATTCTAAGATGATGCATTAAGTTGTTATACTTTAACTAAAAACAGGCCAGCCACGTGAATCTTAAGTTCAAATTCAAGGTAAGCTCACAAAATAAGCTAGCTAGTTAACATTATTCTTGGTAATGGATAGAAAGAACAAACCTGGGAAGCTTGCTGGGAAAAAAAAAATCATTTTATTAGCTATTATAGCTTAGCTGACATAGCTCATGCTAAGCTATGATAGTAATTGACTACGTCATCTTATCATACCTGCCCAAACATCCTCATTTCAACTGTTGCTGCCAGAATAGCATCTAAAACCAGTGCTGCTAGAACTGAAACGATGACTAGCGGAAACACGCCCACCGTATGTCAATCAAAGTTAGCTTCGCTCCCAGCTTCTTCAGTCGAACATCACTGAAATATCTGAAGAGCTGCCGTCAGACGTTTACAATCGGATATACCGTTTAACACACTGACTCAATAGCAAAACCAAATATGACCATCGCCTTTAGCCCACATTGGGTTTATACAAATGGCTGATTGCTTCGCTAAGTACCGTAGCATGGGAAGTGATAACGGCTAGCCATTGGCTGAACCAACTGTCAATCAATCATTTTAGAAAAAAAGTTTTAATGGCTTATATAAACTATCCTCGTGTATACAAAATAATTCACGCCCCTCAGAGTTATCGTGGAACGATTAAGAGCAAGAGGGCTTTTGAACAAGGCTGTACATACGTTTATTTCTGCTCTAAAACGGGATACTTTAACATAGGAGCCACTGGAAATTGACTCGCTTTTGCAGACAGCCTCTAGCGGTCAGACGAGGAACTGCAACAAAACCCTCTTCTGCAAAGCCTCCATGCGAAATTGAGTTGGTTGGGGGTTGGAAATGATCCATTGTTGCTCTTGATTTTCCTCAACTGATCCACATCGGAGGAGCAACAGGATGTGCAACAGTACCTCTCGTTTCAACTGTTGTTCCGGTGGCGAAATCAGAAGCGACCATTAAGGCCCACGTACTTTGGGAGAACAAAGACACTTATTCCCGCTCCCCAGGACTCCTCTGAGGACTTCCAGGAGTTGTGCACTCGAGTTTCTTGTGAAGTAGGAAATGTCCCGACCAGAACGAACTTTGCTCTTATTCTTAGGGCCTTAAGCAAAACAAACGTGACAACTTGCAATTGGCTCTGCAGTTCATTAAAAATAATAATAATAAATAAATCAGAAATTGTTTAAGTAGTACACTAAGTTGTGAAAGATTTGAACACAAAGTTTTGTGACAAAACTCAGAAATTTTCAGGGTTTATAATCACATGAATTTGTCAGAAGGCCTCATAAACTCTAAAAACGGCTTTCTGGATCACAATACAAACTTGCACAAGTCTGAGACGTAATTTAACTTCATCACAGGGAAGCACGTAAATATGCTGATTTAGGTTGCTATAAGTGAACTCAGCTCATTTTATTTATCCCCACATGCTGTTTATTGAGGATGCCTCTGTAGCTTCGGGGGCTCCCTAGTGGCGACCTTTACTTTTAGGAAGAAGCAACACAGTTGAGAAAAAAAAAATTAAAAGTTCTTCCTGGCAAAAATCATCCCTGCAATATCTAACTTTATTTCATTTGATAATATATATTTTTTCCCAAAGGAAATTGATTAGTTCTCTGCTTTTGACCCATCTTTAGTTAGACTAGGAGCCACGTGAGCAGTGGGCTGCAGTCGGGTGGTGCTGTGGCCGGGGAGCAATTGTGGGGTTACAGGCCTTGCTCAGGGACCCAGAGTGGCTCCCCTCTGTTAACCCGGGGGATTGAACCTGGGTCCTCCACACTCAAATATGAGTTATTCATGCATTTTAGGCCAACAGCACATTCCAATATCAGCTCAGACAAGGACATTTTAAAAGTTACAGGAAAATTTAAGGCCAATAGTAAACAAATAAAAGGACTGGAAGAGATTTTTATGTTTCTCCCTGCATGGTGCATAATATTAAAATTTTGGAATTTCAGAGCGTAAAGGCAAAGGATTCGAGCACAAGCTGGATCAGTTTTCTCTGACTACTGAATCAAGAACAGTCATTAATCAATAGCTGATATAACCTCCAGGACAAGGTATTGCTTTGTATTTCAGGCAGCATGATGCATACTTGGAATTTAGAAAGGCCACTTAGAACTTTACTGTGCAAAATAAAGTTATGTTAACCATGTCCAGAGGCAGCATTGATTTCTCAGGAGTCTGACACATCTTGGATGAGCCATCACCCAGTGAGAAGTCAGATAAATCTGTATTTATGATTGTTTTTGGAAGAAACTGATGCCCGGTACCCAAAGCCCAAGATCAAAAGGTTCTTCCACACTGTTGCTTCACACTTAAAAATGTGTTAGCGGGTAAAAGAGGATCTCTACCAGGGGAAGGTGCCGTAAGAAGCTACGACAATGTTAGTAAATGGTAAAAGCTTAACTTTTCAGCACTTGATTTTTATATACTGTCTACATTTTTCCCTCACTTGGAGATATGAATTTATTCCCACTTCTCACACCCACTAATATAGAAAAATGTAGAAATAGCAGTTAGCCTAACATACATGCTTGTGGACTGTGAAAGGAAATCACACGGCAAGCACACGGAGAACGTGCCAAAGCCACCACACCACAGGTTGATGGCACACGTACCCTCAGCCTGGTATGTGTGCTCCTGACCACTGATCACATCTGCACATGCTCAGTATTCCAGTTTTCACGTACGGCAAGGGAAAGAGTTTTTACTCTCCGGAACTCTCACTGAACACATCTTCCTGTGCTTAAAACTTTACTTTTTCTCAAAGCCTTTGCTAAAGTCTAATGTTTTAAATTTTGTGTAGACAGATATTTAACTTGTCTAATTTATTTACTTTTGAAGTTTATTTTTACTTTTTTAAGAAAAGTGACACAAAATTAACAATTATGACTCCCTATTTGTGATAGAAAATTGTTAAGAAAAACAAAATACACAAGCCAGTTGCAACACACTTCATACAGTCTTTTTTTTATTATCTTTATTTACAGTAGAAAAATTATGACTTACTATGAATGCAAATAAAATGGCAAAAACAAAAAGGGACTCCAAAAGGAAATAATCATTATTCTCCTTGCACTACAAAAAGTAATAATCTCTAAGTAGACTTTGAGAAAAAGAAATGCTTATTTAACAAAATAGTTCACATTCAAATAATGTGATGTGAGCAAAAATGAGATATTTTCTACTCAGCGCTTCAATCCAAAAATATATAATAAACATTTAGTAAGATATCTTCATCTGACACTGAGCACTTGTGTAATGTGAGCACTGACATCCATCATACAAACCTGAGAAGAAGAAGTCTACTTAGAGACAGATGTGGCAGGTACAAGCGAGAGTTCATTAATTACACAATTTACAAACGCACAGAAAAACAACTTTGTTCCTTTCTTTTGAGCCCCACAGGCACCAGCTCAATTACTTGCTGAATTCCCTGCAGAAACAGTTATTTTAACATTTGGATGATGTTCTCCAACTTGAATGAATCGTGGCGGTAGGACACATGGGACGGGTTTACTCGTCTACACCCTCGTCCTCGTCCTCTTCTTGTTTTGCATCCACCTCGCTCGTGTCCGAGAACTCGTGCAGCAGGACGTACTCGCGGCTGCTGAAGCCAAACTTGAGAACATCCTTTTCTTTGAGCTCGTAGTAGCGCTGGGACTCGATCCGCTGGTTGTTCAGGTAGGTGCCGTTACCTGAACCCAGGTCAATGATGTAGGGGCGTACTCTGCGGCCAGTGGTGCCATCTGCTCGTGTGTACTCCACCAGTCTGCAGAAATACAGAATAGCAGACAAAATGACATCAACATTTCTACAACAGCACAGGGTAAATCACTTTCACTGATGGCCGCTTTCCTACCTGTACTGGAATACCGCATGTTGCTTGGAGCAGGATGGGTGATCAATTGGGATATCAGCAATTCTTCTCTGGCGTCCCAACAAGTAGGCACTCTGTCTGTGGATGTACATGACCGGAAGAGGTTCGTCATTCTTAAAGGGGTACAATCGCCACCTGCGTTTAGGGATCCGGGCCTCGGGAGGTTCGTTGTACTTGATCACCACTCCCCGGAAAGTGTTGGTGTCTTCCGTGAGCGCCCCTGACAGTTCAAAGTTGGGCTTCTCTTTCTCAACAGGAGCAGCGCTGGAGTCGTTCCTCTCCTCTTCGGATTGTCCGAAGTCATGTTCCCGATTTTCTTCCCGCCGCTGACGATTCTCCCTGCGTCGCTCGTCGTGCTGCCGTCGCTCAGCTTGTTGAGACTCGAGCGCGCTTCGTTCACGATGCCTCTCTTCGCCACGGTCCCGTGGCCTGTCCGTTTCCCACCGGCTGCGCCTCTCCTCCGCTTGTTCGTTCCTTCTTCTCCGGTCATCCCCGCTTCCTCTATGCTCTTCCCGTTCCTGTGACATATTGGAATAAAAGGCATTTATAGTAATGACTACATGAATGACTATCAGAACCGGTACAGACAAGTCATATGAATACTATAAAATAAGTAATATTTTATTGCTTTTATTCAGACTAAATTGAAAAGTTGTTCCAATTCAAAAATACTTTATTAATACCACAAGGGAAATTCATTGATAAGCACCTTACCGTAGGTACAGTAACAACTCCAGCATGTCATGGAAAGATATGCTTTAATCTGGAAATAATACAATTTTATTATAGCCAGTTGCATTTTGGTACTTCTGCATCTTTAAATAACTGTGTTGAGAGTTGAGCAAAGCGCATGGGGTCTATGCAACAGATGCCTTTAATGGAGGTGCTCCACCTTCTAACATCTACTGTTCAAGGTTTAAAAAAAAAAAAAAAAAAAAACTCTAGTAGACCGACAGGTTTACTAGAGTTTCATGCTGACTGGTACAAGGACTCATGGAACTGTTCTGTTCAAGTCCCAAGTGTTCGTTTGTGTGCAACAGTGGTTCGGTTTAGATGTCTGAACTTTTGATGATTGTGTAAATTAACAAACCATGGCAGACTGGGAATTAGTGTGTCAGTGTTTGTAGACAGGCGTGTCAAGTAACACCTCCCGTAAAAATAGGAATAGCAATGCTGGAGGGTGCTGCTGGTTGTGTTTGGTTACACAAAACAAAAGCTTGTATTTCAATCAATAATACTTAAAAATTGAGTTAGGCTTCATAAAGACATAATTTTGTTATTTGGCCCCCAGAACATGCAACATGCACTAACACTTTATCTTCCCAGCTTTAGTGGCGCATCAAATGGACTATGAAAGACATAGAAACTGTTTTTGCTTTTTTTTTTTTTTTTTTTAATTGTTATTTCACAGGCAGTTATGGACTGGCTCAACTTCCCTTGTTGCCTAACAAGAAGCAGCATGATGTGGTAGTGGATCCATATCTGCCTGGTAAAATCTGTTACATCTGACCATGTTCATGTCAATAGCCCAGAATGTGCTGTGAAATATGTGAGGCTTTGAGTACTTTTGAAATAACGTGTGGACCCAAATATCAGAAGACCCTGCTTATGGGACAAGCCTCCCTTTTATGGAAGGAAAAAAAAAAAAAAAAAAGGAGAAAAATACTAAAACTGCATGAAATTATTTGCTCTGTGGGTAAAGACTGTTTCTTTTCTTTTTCTATTTGGAGTCTCTTCCTAAAAGTAAAGGACACACTGAGGAAAAAAGAATCTCTCTCCAGAGTCTGAGGAAAGCACGTTTGAGACAGGCTGTGTGTGTTAAAAAAACTTTTTTGGCAATGCAAACTGCAAATTGGTGAGGACTTTTAATGGTTAACTTTGCTTGTTTTAGATTATATAACATGTTTGAACAAGGTGTGACTGGTGAAATGTGAGTATGGTAATGTGTGTGAGTGTGTGTGTATATATATATATATATATATATATATATA
>JAOWBL010000008.1:14983148-14996444 GCA_028564865.1 Zenarchopterus dispar
ACACACACACACACACACACACACACACACACACACACACACACACATATATATATATATATATATATATACATACACACATGATTTTTACCTTTTTCAGAATTTAAATGGAGTGTAGTTGTATTAAATTAAATAAAACTCAAAGCTGGTGAACTAGATGTGACTGACAGTTAAGGTGTTTGCATTATAATAATACCATTGTAAAACACCCATAAAGCAGTTCCTGTGGTCTCATTCATATACAAGGTCCAATTAGTCAGATACAAGGAACAGTGTCGTCCAAATGCCGTCAAATGATATATCACGTGTTTCTAGTAGCTCTCTCATAGCCAATTATCACAGTCGCAGGTCTGCAGTCAAGTCCAGCTCAGGTTTTTGGTCTCTCAATGAAAATGTATGGAGGGGTGGGACCAGTAATGCCCTCTGGTTGTGCTGAAGTTTGGATGCAAATGTCAAGGCTTTATTGCTACTTTCTTAAGTTGGATGCAGTTCGAGTCCTAATGTGGATTTGAAAAGGCGCATCGAGTTTCAGAGCGAACAGACGTCCCGGCTGAAGAGGACGAGCAGAAGTCAGAGGAACCAATTACCACGGAATATACAGCTGCATCTATATAATTTTTATTCACAGAATATCCTCTTTGTCGGACGAATTCATTTTTAACCCTTCGCACATTTTCTGACTTGTGCATCCGTAAGTGTAGGGAGTTGCAGCGGTCCTGACTGATCATAAAAATGTTAAAAAAGATGAGAATAGAAGAGTTGCATGGGGGCACCCTGTAGGAGGAGTTCTATGTAACCAAACGTGTAACGGATTTCTCCTTATAAAAAAGGAAACTGCGCAGCGACTGTTTAATGATCAGCTTTATTCAGGACTCTCATGTGGAGGTAAGTCGATGGCTTTTTACAGTTTTTAATCATTTAATGTTACATGAAATTTAACTTAAAATATCTTTAAACAAACACTAAAAGTAAAATAACTATAATTAAAAATTATACTACTACCACTACCACTAATAATAATAATTATTATTATTAGTGGTAGTATTACTATTACCGTTATTAGTATTATTGTCATTGCTGTTGTTGATAGCTAGTGTCATTCTTTTTATTTGTTGTTCCAATTAGTATAATTGCTAGGCACCGATCTTTATCTGTTCAATTTTTTTTCATGATTTTGTAAGTAGCAAGAATTAAGTTGGAATACAGACATCAAACGGGAGTTGAAAAGAACTGCATTGAACATGTAAGTATATATATATATATATATATATATATATATATATATATATATATATATATGAATATACATATATACTTATATACATACATATGTATGTGTGTTTCTGTATAAATACCTATAATGTATGTGTGTATGCGCACACACACTACTCATGCTTCTCAAAACTAGGATTTAAGTACAATATGTAACAAATACTCCTGTTGATATATTGTATAAACACTTAGTTGTACATACAGAAAAAGTGTAACTGTAAGTTTTTAATATTTTTTCTGCTGACTTTAATTACGTTACTTTTTTTTTATCTGTACAGACGGGCACAATTATAATAGAGCCCTCCTTCTGCCTCAGGGGCAACAGACTTAGACGGGAAAAGATTTAGAAAAGCAGCAGGACAGTGTGAACATCAGAGATGCTCGGCTGGGGACAGCTGGAAGTCTTTAACTGATTGTCCTTCTGCCAGAAGAACAGTGTGATGCAGCTCACTGTAATCCAGCTTTGCAGTAATCTAGCATGAGGTGCAAGTCTCTGTGGGAAAACTGACCTGTGCTCTTCTGAGCTGTGCAGGATCAGGTCACTGATGACTCATTCTTTCACAAAACGCTTTCCATGCATGATATCTATATATTTTTGTTTTAATTACTCACAAATACTTGTTTTTCTCCCTACTAATATAAGCAAAATGTGCTAATTTGGTAATAGCTCTACTTCTGATAACCATTTGGCAGATGGAACTTATAAATAATGATAATAAAAATAGTAGCAATAATCATAATTTAACCAAGAATGATGAATTTGAGCTTGTTGTATTGTAACAGCTAACATGGGAATGCTACCCTCAAGAAACATGGTTTTTCATAACTGAGGGAAAGATGCCATGACATGAATTTAAATTAAATTTATTATAACAAATTCAACTATCATCACCTTTTCATAACCTTAAGTAATTTGGGGTCCATTATATACATGGACAATCTTTTTTTTCAACACTTAGATATGGGAGAAGGTTTAGTTACAGGCATAAAATTCATTGCCAGACATCTGCAACTCTGAGCTCAAGAGTTGTGGCACCTTTTCAAGTTCAATAAATCCCCAGAGTGGGAGCTCCTTTTCAGTATCTGAATAATTGATAGATCAAACTTCGCTCTTACAAAGGAGGCAATTTAATCTTGTGATTATTTGATGAGAAGGGGCTTAGTTTCATTGGGCTCAGCTGAATGTGACTCACTGGTGAAGAAAGACAAAATTAAAATGAATTACAAAACAGAGACAGATAACTTTTAAAATCCACAGGGTGCCCCAGCAGATGCCTGCTGAATTTACTGTAGTTACAGGACAGATATTGGTATTGTAAATGGACTAAGAGCAGATACAGCCTTCCTCTGACTGCTTGTCCAGCTCTGCTTTTAATCCTTACACTGGACGAGAACACATAGGCTACAGCGGGTTTATTTTAGCAGGTATCACAGAGCTGCAGCAGTGCTGGGTTATGAAAGAATCTCTGGCACACATCTGAAACTCCTCAGTGCTGGAAAGGTTGGGCTGTGGCGAATCCAGAGACTTTGCGTGCCTTGTTATCGAATCGGCATTTACTCAAGAAACAAACAGGTGCTAAAGAAGACTGGCTGTGCCAGTCTTTTAGGGAGATTGTGCGTCATTCAATTTTTCTTTTTTTAAGTTTTAGTTTCTTGTAATAGAAAATTAATAGAAATTGTCATAGAAATATTTGAAAAGAAAAAAGAACTAAGCAAGCCTAAGTCAGTAATGTTGCTTCTGCAACTTTCTCATTGATTAAGCAGTGCTACATCATTTTGTAATAATAATTTTTGTTCGCAGACACTCTTCATTCATTTGAATAATTTGGAAATGACTTCAGGTTACTTTGTTTAGTCATGTGGGCTGGAAAAGAGTGATCTGTAACAGTTTTTTTTTACTTTTAACTATAAATAAATAAATGAAGAAATAAAAAATTAATTTTAAGACATGGCAACATCATTTAAAGTTAGCATTTGTTAAGTAATTCTTGTATGCTGGATTCTCATGCCCATGACATTTTGGCTCCCTCCAGCTAAGTTAAGAGAAATGTGTTGAAATCTGAATTTATTTGCGTCCATTTGGATTTATGCTTTAAGCTGGGACAGGCTCCAATCCCAGCTACCCCCACCTCCTCCTGTGACCCTGAACAGGAAAAAGTGAGTATAGAAAAATGGACGGATTTATTTTAGTGCAGAATGCAATTACGACGGCTGTTTTTAGCCTTTAGAAAGACCAAATGGCATTGTTCTCAGAGTGATTCAGAGCCACAACCAACTCAACGGCCAAATATGGTTCTATTTTTCTTTATTGAGCTGCGAGGGAGGACCTCCCATTGCTCAGATACAAACATGTTCTGTGTGTCCTCTTCACACAGGCGCTGTAAATACAGGCAGTGCATGACAGTATCTAAAAGAGATCTCAGCACCAAATATGACAAAAGGCTTCAGTCTGAGCTTGTGTTGCATCTCCTCGACACGTCACTGTATTTCCAAAGAATAAACAGGCTCAATTTGTCATCTGGGCCCAAATTCGACTTGAAATGCCATGACGCTTTTGTGGTATTTGGTTTTCGTTGTTATGCGACTGATCATTTCATTTAGCTAGTCATGATTACAGAAGCTTTGGATGTCATAGGGTATAAGTATGCCTCATACCACAATGAATGTTGTTATGGGCAAAGTTACATTTCTTCGTCATATTCGGAAAGAATTTTTGTCACTGGTTAAACTTGTTGACTGCACATTAGCATCCTCTTACACTTGGAAAAATATATTTAAAAAAATATTTTATATAAACATATATATATATATATATATATATATATATATATATATATATATTTAAATTCATTTCTTACTGACATTTAAGTTTGTATGGTGATGGTGCTTTTTTTATATGTTCTTTAAATTAAAAAAAATATAGACACATACTAGTTGAGTTACCTTTTCATAACAGGTTAAACTGTATAAAAAGTACATTTGAATTATTTATAAAGGGTGTAGTCAGAAGGTTTTTCTCAGTCAGGTGCATTAATCTGCAGTCATTTTATATCTTTGAGGATGTTAGGTAACTAGCAGACCTGAGGGAGTTTCTACGCCTGACCAATAAGTGGCTAATAAATCTCACAAAAGGCTCCAACTTGTCATTTTTACTAGACCATTTTGTCGGACTTAACAAGAAATATTGTGCTCATGAGTGAGCTTTAGCAGGGGTATCAGAAACACTTTGTCACCATTTAATGGAGCCAGAACAGTTATTTAGTCTGTTTCCAGTTTTCATCTTGGGCAAATTAAAATAACATTTATATTAGTCCAATGGGCATATTAGAGGTGTTGAGCTGTTTCTCAAACTATAAGCAAGAAAGTGAATGAAAATCTTTATCAAAATGCCAAAATATCTTTGAGCTGCTTTCCTGATAGATTCGGTTCAGTGTCTTTATCATCCTCATAAAAGCCTTGAATCTAAACCTGTCAACCTTTTTTTTCTTCCTCTTGACCCTTTTATCCCGACAGATCTGGATTTCAGCTTTTCCCAAACTTCATGGGTTGATCCAGAAGAACTTCAACGCACCTCCTCTTCACTGCAGAACCCCGTGACCCCCGCCCGGGTTTACTCCCTTTGCTTGCACCACCTACATCACAATGACTTCCTGTGCCTCAGACTTGTTCGGGTGTGCAATCATAGCATCACGCTCCACAACTCAGACTTATAGAGAAGAGTAATAGTCTAGAAAAACACAGAAGGGGGAGGGACAGACACACAGACAGACGGACGGAGAGAAGTGAAGCAGGAGAAACAGAAGGATCAGGATCAGCTTCAGAGGGATACACCTGTCCCACAGAGGAAGGGGAACCCCCCACCTGTTCCATCTGGTTGCCGGGGGGGACCTTGCATTGCCTGGAAGGCAACAGGGACTATGCAGCTGGGATTGGTGGCGCTGACAATGATCTTTCTCAGCTCCATGGGTCACAGCGACGTTCTCAAACTCTCCAAGGCGAGAAGGCAGAGACGGGGTGAGTTCGCACTTTGTTCATTTGTCTTGTTCCTTCTTTTTTTCTCTTCCATCGCGAGCAGTGCTGCTTTTCATTTCTGTGGTCTGAGTCACTGTGGTGGACATCTTATAAACATTTAACAAGCAAAGTAAAGATAACATTTTGTTTATTTTCCCATCATTCCTATTTATTTTTCCAAGGCGGGTTATGCTAGGTTCAGAGTTTCCCCTGGATTGGCTCATCTTTCTTCCTTTCTTAAGATTATGTCTCTCAGTTTATGTAAAACTTTTACGAGCATTAAAATTGTTTACTTTAAGTTTTAGGGCAGCACGGTGGCTTACTGTTGCCTCACAGCGAGAAGGGTTCCAGGTTCGACTCCTGGGCCCACAGGAGTCTTCCTGTGTGGAGTTTACATGTTCTCGCCGTGCTTGCGTGGGTTTTCTCTGGGTACTTCAGCGTCCTCCTGCAGTCCAAAAACATGTGTGTTAGGTTGACTGATGATTCTAAATTGGCCGTAGAAACATTTATCTACGTACGTGGCCTTGCGATATAGACTGGCCACCTGACTAGTGTGTACCCCTGCCTTTCGCCTGTGGTAAACTGGGATAAGCTCCAGCAGACCCCCGTGACCCTATACAGGAGTCAGCGGGTATAGAAAATGGATGCATGGAAAAAGTAGTTTACAGCCTTTTTTTTTGGATGGATTCACTATAAAACCACTGGTCTTTATGTGCAATAGTATGGCTCGTACCTGACGGGTTTAAGTTCTCACTTGGCCTCATGTTGCAGATATTACCTCAAGCATTTTTCTGACCTCACGCAACCACAAAGACAGTGCTAAGGTCCACTTGCAGTATATCTCTGGCCTCAGAGCCTCAGTTGCTGATGTTTCTGTCAGCTCTGAAATAATTCTTTCTTTACACACAAGGAGCTTTCAGTCACTGCCAACATTTGCCTCAACCTCCTTGAGCCAGAATTCAAATAATACCATGTCTGGCCACAGTAACAGATGTGGTTCTATTAAAATCACACATCCTGGGAGAGGGAAGGCACAGAAATCTCATATTTTTACAGCACATATAGAAATGCTCAGTGATGCTGTCATAGCTAATCTTGTGTCACTGTAATGAAGACACACAAAACAAACAAAACAAAAGTCTACACTTATAATTTCAATGTCTGATTTACAGCTTCTGCATCCTCAGCGTAACTGATGACTATTTTGTCCTTTTGGCTTTCTGTTCCTCTCAGCATGAATTCAGCTTCATGCAAAGATCAAAATGAAACAATCTGAGTGGAGCGTGGAGATATTTCTTCTTATGTTTCCAACATCACAAACTCTTTAAAAACAGTTTACAGCATCACATTCTCTGTTGTGAAAAATTGTTTGATGATTCATGATGGTGCACAATAAGAGCTGGTTCTAATTATTGCTGGTTACCATTACTCAGATGTGGAGTAATCTGTTCATGGAAGAATCATTTTAATGCCTTTACCTCCTGAATTATCTGTAAGAGGCAGGACGGCAGATTGATTGCTGATATATGAGTATATTTGTATTCAGAGCTGATGGAACACAGGACTGTAAACCAACTCAGATGACTGTTGCTTTGTCTCGGTCAAGTTTCTAGGAAACGGATGTGCATTTAACACACATTTCGTAGAAACTATTTAGATCACTGCTGGTGTGTGTCTCCTATTTAATTTTTTTTTCTTTTTGAAGGGTGATGGAATTGGATTAATATCAGAGCCCGGGATCAGGAAAGGGAAATGTGAAAATTTGGAGCATTTTCACTGTGATGTTTGCAGGTTTACCTCAAAACTAAAGCTCTCGCTCTGCCCTCACTCCAGCCATATCTGTCACTATTACAGTTTTTTGACCCTAGTCTTAGTTGCCTGACTCTAAATGACTCTTGGTTGACTGCCAGCCACAATTATCCAGGTTTCTCCACAAGAAAATCTGTTAAGAATCTCTTGCAACCAGTTTGAAGTAAACAGAGAGTAAATGCTCAAACAAAGATGTTTAGCCAGTTCCCCTTAAATTATGCTGGAAGCTTTAACTGTTTGTTTGACTGTTATAGTGGTAGCATTATTATGACTACCAGTGAAAATGGGAGCAAAATATTGCAGTTTTTAGAGGCAAAATGTGGACAAACTCCCATTTTAGCTGCCTCTTAAAAATTCATATGTGGTTGGAAACAATTTTTTTTTTTAATACAATGGTACGCCTTGTTTTTCTGTTACCTACCTCATTGTGGCTGTTCCTTTCTCTCTGTTTACCTTCTGTTTCCACAGTTAGTACTGAGGGGCCACCATCTTGCCCGAAAGGCTGTGACCGATGCTCTGAGTACAATGGCTGCATTAAATGTAGACCCAAGCTCTTCATTTTCCTGGAACGCAATGATATCCGCCAGATTGGGGTGTGCCTTGCCTCCTGCCCTATGGGGTACTTTGGCATGAGGAATCCAGAAGGCAATAATCGATGCACCCGTAAGTTTTGTTTTATGATATTGTTTTGTTTTTTTTTTCATAAAACTGGCACAGAAATCGTGTACTGTACATGACCAGTATGTTAGTGTTTTGATTTATAGATTCATATATGGGGTCTTCCAGATATGTGAAAATGGCACTCAGCTCATTACTCTGAAACACTCCACATGTCTGTTATCAAAACACGCATATAGCCCTTTTTATACCGAGTCGAATGACTCTGTGGTAGCCATGGTTATTTCTGGGCTCCTGCTCCAATCAGCATTGATGGTAGCACTCAAACTCTTAATAAAAAGTGGGTAGAATGGACTTTTTCTCTTAAAAAAACAAACATTTGCTGACCATAGTATATCGCATGGAAGCTCTGAAACTAATAAACAACTTGCTGACCAAAAGAAAAATAATCAAATTGATTTTATCAGTCTGCAAGGCAGTTGGTATCTCATCCTCCTCTGCTCTGCCATTTATCTCAGAAAGTTTTGATGATGAGAAATTACGTTCCAAAACAGCAGGCAGAAAATAGTGTAATGCCGTTCCATCTTGTTGTAGATTACTCACATGTCCACTGAGAGGAAGTGGTACTTACTTAACTTCAGTTGTGATGTATCCAATGCGTGAATAAAGTCAATGGGAAAAGATTTAATAATCTTGTTTCAACAGTTTATACACATTTATTTTGGTGGATAAACAGGAAAAGATTTCTTTTTCATGCATCATCTTTGGCTTATGTGAGTATTCAGTGGCACAAGTTGTTTGTGTTGAATACAATGTTAATATTTTACATTTTCCGTGCCATTTTTTAAAGCGGGATTAATAGCAGCAAGAGAATATTGGCTGAGTAAGTCTTTTCTATTTGTCCCCAAATTAATTTCCTCCCAAAAAGTTATGTTCTCATCTTTATGTAGTAGCACACATCTTCACTTTGTGGCTACTTAACCCACATGAAAAGCTCACAAAAATATAAAACGCAGTAAAGTATTAATCAAGCAGCGGGGATGCAAGCACTGAAATGGTCTTCATTATGGTTAGCCAGGTTTGGCTCATTTGGAATGCGTCCAAAGTAGTGGCCACTTTTATGTTACTTAACAAACTTTGTTTTTTTCTGGTGGCACGAGTCCTGCGCTTTTTGGCAAAAAATGTCAGCAACTTGGTCTGTTGTCTGTTTTCTCTTATGTGCGGGCAGAAACAAGGATTGGAGCAGAATCCCAACAAAAACATTTCTAATGTGTTGTTATTTGTCTGGTTTTTGAGAGGATGTCTGTGTTTTTCATTTGGCAGTCATGTGCAGGGTTCATGTGAGGCCACAATGCATATTTGCTGGGCTTTGATTTTTTTTTTTTTTTTTGAAATTGTAACACACATTTTGGGATAAATTATCTATATCATATGGTTTCCAAGTGGCTAAAATAGAGATATGCTCTTATGTGATCTGTTTAAATAAATAAATGACTAAATTAATTAATCAAAGCTATTAATATTGATGTATATAGATGTCCACCCCACTTTCTATTCTATATGAGTGAAGGAGGAGTTGTGTCATTAGGTTTTCACTCTGTGTTGCATTCTAGGAAATTGGTTACTTTGACAGAGACAGCGAGATAACGCAACACAGACACAGGAAAGTACTGGCTTCTTATTCGTTTTATTTTTGAAACATTGACCAGTTTCTTGTGAAGATTGAAAGGAAAGGTGCTCTATCAGAAGAAACTAAAGTCCAACATCAACCAGTGGTACCTTGAGAAGTTGCGTAAACTTAGTAGCTTTGATCCATATGACCTATCCTTACAACACAGATGTATAATCCTACTGTAAAACGATCATGAAGCGAAATCAACCAAACTCAATAGTAACCTCAAATCAACCTTCATCCAATTGAATCCACTTAAAAATTGAATCTATTTCTTTGAATATTTAATATTTGAATGTTTTTTTTTTACATTGCAGTGTCTGTTATGTGTATCCTTCAGCTGAAGTTTAGAGAAGCCCACATAAAATATTTAACACTGCTTAAATAATGCAATATTTTCAGATGTTTAATATATAGACAGTGCTGCATCAGCACAATTTAAAAAACAAACTGAAATAGATTTTGAGGTTTGTTTGTTTTTTTTTTGCCATTCTAATCTTTGCTTCTTATAGTCCCAGTTTGCAAAACTCAGCATTCATTCACTGCTTCAGTGTGTTTCAAAGCGGTTTGAATTTCACTAGTAAATTCTTTTCAGAGTCTCTCAGTGGCTAACCTGTGTTATTATCCAATCATCTGTCTTTATACATGTCATCCCACAACATCTTGTTAGCAACATTTTTCTTACAGTGCAAACATCAATGCTGTCAAATTTAGCTGTCAAGAGCTTAAAAATAGTAACTGGGAGCAAAAGACATGAATGTTAGGATCCCACTGAGGGATTCAGTGTTAAATTATTTCTGACCTTGGCACGAGACCAGCTGCAAAATAGACATTATTAAGTTTAGCGCACATGAATGCAGCAAGTATAGATATAAATAAGTTTCCCACAGTGAAGCACAAATGCACATTTACAGATTTCCACCTCACTTTCTGCCACATGTGATGAATTATGGGAATATGGAGCTGTCTTTAATGATGAAATTTAAGCTTTTGGGAGTCCTTTAAGATATCTGTTTTATATCATTTGTTGTTTGTAATTAACCATATTTCAAGATGTTTGTGATTTAAGACAGAGATTATAATGAGTTTTAGGTGTGGAGAAACCCACTCTTGAGAAATCGACTTCTCCAACAAAGTTCAGCCTGTACTCAATCACACGCTCTTTCCCTAAAAAAGAAAAAAAAAAGAAAAAGAAAAAAAAGAGGCCTCTAGAGCATGTGTTTTTTAAAAGATGACTGTGGCTCCCTTTTACATAAACACTGTATTGTTTAATCACTAATAAATCTCACACTGAAAATGAAAACTTTACTCCTCTTGTCCTAATGCTCCAGCACTGTGACTTAGGAAAATGAAAATACCATTAGAAGATTATTTGCACCTTTATGTCATAAAATTTGAAGAACAACTGATTTTGATCATCCTTTCCTTTTGTCTTTCCCTTGTTTTTCAGAATGTAAAATAGACAATTGTGAAGCATGTTTCAATCGCAATTTTTGTACAAAATGCAAAGAGGGCCTGTATTCACACAGTGGACGATGCTATGTCAGCTGCCCTCCAGGTCAACACACTGCCAACGAGACCATGGAGTGTGTCGGTGAGTGATCTATAACCTTCGTTGTCCATGGAAAGATCTTCTGGAGTGTCTGGTACTGGCACATTAGCAATAGATCCTTTGGGACCTGTGGGTTGTGGAGTTTCTTTACATGAGGACTCTCCAGATGCCAATGTGATGGCATCTGGGGAGTTTGGACACCAAATAAACACCTCAGACTCTGAGGTGTGCTCTTTGGGCACAGTTACTCTCTAGGGAGAAAGATGCTGCCATGATGGGGCATGTGATTAGTGTGGAAAAATGTGTAGGTAAGTGGCATATTAGTGTCATGATAAATTCATGTTCTTACCCAGATGCGAATTTTCCTGCCAAGAACATATCACTGTAACAAGATGAGCAGTGTTTACCCACGTTACCCATCTTTGGTCATAATCTTATGGCTAATCGGCTTCTATAAACTACACTTATCACTTCATTTTATCAGCCCTATACTTCTGGTTGTTTGTTTTAGAAGAAGGGAAGTGCACTCTTGGGAAAAATAACAGAATCCCTTTGGCTTTTCTGTCGTGGTTAGAAACAACAGGATTAACAGTGAAAATCACCAGACTTCCAAAAGCATGACAACTTATGAAGTATGTAAGTGTTCCATATGGCTCCTTTAAAATTAAAACTGCCCTTTTCTCTTTTTTTTTCTGTACCAGGTCAGCGTGCTTCAGAGTGTGAACTGGGAGAGTGGAGCCAGTGGAGTTCTTGTATGAAGAAGAACAAAACATGTGGATTTAAGAAAGGCTCCCAGTCCCGGGTTCGTGTACCCGTTCCACAGACTCCAGGGCCGGACTCTACTTCTGCATTTTCACCCACACAATCCTGTGCTCCAGAGACTGAGAGGAGGAAGTGCTCTGTGCCAAAGACCCCATGTGCGAAAGGTAAAATGAATACAAATCCAGAGAAAATAATAGCTACTTTAGACTATTATTTAAAACAAGCAAACAAACCAGTAGTTGTTTGGGGCTTTGCATCGAGGTGAGATAGCTCAGAAATGTGAAAAAAACTAAGATGCATGTTCTTTGAGAAGTTCCTGCATGGTTAATATGATGACCGATGGACCCATGACTCAATATTCAAAGGCCTGCATTCCCACGAGTGTGTCTGTGACCTGCAGTGTTTTGATTGGGTTTGGTTTGGCAGAGCACACAGGAGGATACAGAATCTCTTGACATTACCACATATAAGCAATAAACTTCATCCACCAGCCAAGCAGATGAAGGGCGGACATTAAGCGTTTCAAAGCTGGCCAGGGATCAGAGCTCAGAAAAAGCTATTTGTTCTGAAGACCACTGAAGCGGGAGGTTTACACGGCCGTGACATGTTTGCTTGGACTTTCTTCACCCACACAGCAGTTTGCTCTCCAGCAGGTTAACAGTCATTCGCACCAGTCAGTGGCCTATATCAACTTTCACAACAGTTTATTAGTCGTTCTTGGCCTTATCCATGACGGAGGCCATTAAATGACAAATCTGGCAAAGTGCTGCAGGGCTAGCTGAATGAAAAGTGCAACAAAAACAACAATGTTCATGATTATTTGCTCTTAAACTTTGGTCCTGAGTGGTGAAGTAAAGAAATAAAAAATTTATCACAGTGGTGCCTGGATAAATACCGGAAAAATAGAAGAGCTGTTTACCACTTTTAAATCACATTATGTGATTAGTTCACTTGAACTCAATAGGATTATGACTACTTAAAAGCCATTAACAACTTACTTTTTATCTAAACACCCCACATACCTATTTATTTTGTATAATGCACCAGTTTTCACAAGAACAAGAAATTGACTTTTTTACAGGGACCAGGAGATCTCTAAATGCAAAGCATTTAAAATCTTTATTAGACAGTGGCACGCTTAGGGGATTTCGGCCACAGCAGCAGTATTGCGTAACAATATTTGCACATTGTTGGCAACAGTGCAGATGTTGCAACATACTGTATGACAGATGACATGCTCTGATACACTGTATGTGAGCAAACATGCTGAAGGCTTGCGTATTCTGTTACCATTCTATAAACTTGGAAAGTTCCTGTTGGGTTCTGAGTCTAAACAACAGAACATGATCTGACATTGTCCCGTACGGATCTGTGGTCGAGTCTGAAAGGAAAGAGGCTTGCAGCTGCTCACTGTGGACAAGGCTTTCCACTGCACAGGCTTTGACGGCACAATTCGAGAAATGAGAGACAAATTCACTCAGTTTCTTACCGCGATCCTGGAAGAAGTCTCAGCTCTGAGATTTAAAAGAAAAATTAAGGATGAAATACAATATATGTATATATATATATGTATATATATATGTATATATATATATGTATA
>JAOWBL010000008.1:14996544-15065923 GCA_028564865.1 Zenarchopterus dispar
TCTTTACCCTACAGTGTGAAGTGCCTCGAGGCGACTTTCGTTGTGAATTGGCGCTATATAAATAAAATTGAATTGAACTAAATTGAATTCAATATAACCAGAAGTTAAAGGTCTCCAAAGAGTCATGCTGTAGACAAACAAAGTGCAGCTCCTCCGTCCCTTTATGGGGCTATGATGATATGATTGGCTAGAAAGGAACTCAGGTGGCAACAAACAGGAAGAGCCTGAGCAGCCAATCAGCAGGAAGAGTGAAGTGGCACCTGAGGACCTAGTCAGCATCCCCAACTCTAATTAGGAATGTAACAATGACTACAAATACACAGAGAACAATAATATTGTGAATCACCTTATTCTAAATAAAACAAGATTCTGACTAAAGTGTTTATAGGAGTTGCTTTTATAATAATAATAATTCAATTTTTTCAGTTTTACATGTTAAAATCAATAGTTCAATTCATGAGACATTGCTTACATCCCTGCGCCTTAATCCTCAGTGTTTGCTCTGGAAATGTAACACAATATTCCCAAACTCAAATTTGTCAGCATTATGAGTGTTTTGGTCCAGAGTTTCCAAAAGCAAAAAGTATAGCTTCTTACTTTTAGCGCTACAGATGTTCATAGATGCCAGCACTTCATTTGTACTATCAGCATTTTTTTGTACTATTTCATAGTAAAAGTGCCCTTTTAGTTTCTTATTCTGTCTTATGTTTCAATTGGGCTAATACTGGAGTTGTCCATGTAAATATAATAATTACGATTTCTCTCAAAAACTAGCAGATAAATGTGCAGGGGAGAACACAGCAGGCAACAACGCTTTATCATTTTGTCAAAACTGAGGTTCTTATTTATTTAAACTGTGAATCTTTTGTTTTTGAGCCTTCAGATTCTGCAGCACAGCATTATATAACCTGTCCAGCAGCAAAACATGTAGTTAAGAAGGTGCTGAATATGCCGAATTGCCACTGAGAGTATAACATTTCAGACATTTTGGGTTAACCCTCGTCTGCTGAGGTTACATATTGCAGACGTGACTCCAGTGAACCTGCACACTTTGTCAAGTGGACACCAGGCACTAAACTGTATAGTACACAGGCCAGCTGAGAACAGGAAGAAACCATGAGGATGTATTTCTATGGCTTGGGGCTCTGTTTTTTGACACGTGGGGGTTTCGATGCAGTACTTTGAAAACCAATCATTCCTCTGCATGAATACAGTGTATTTTTTTTGACAAAATGTATGGTTCTTTCCCCTATAATTGTTCTAGTCTCAACCACAGAAAACTACAAAAAAGCACAATATTTTATCATCATTATAACTCACACAATCACAATAGAAGCCAGCTAGGAGTTTAGTTTGAGTTTAAGAGACATTGTGCCTGCTCATTGTATATTTTTCTACTTTCATTGCATCACTGCTGATAAATGGGCTGCTGACAACCCCTGACACGACAACTGAGTTGATAAAAACTTTATATGACATGCTGGCAGATGCTACTCATTACGGTTCTTCATTTTATGGGAGTAAGGACACTAGTTCTTTATTTAAGCCCTTTTTTAGTCATGACATCTAATGCTTCCATGTATGTGTCCAAAACATCCAAAAAAAAAAAAAAAGCCTTAACCTTGGTATCGATCCAGCACTGTTGAGTCATCTGACACTTCTGAGTTTAATCACTTAACCTGGTTGTAAAATGATGTATTAATGACATTTGGGTGTTGTTGTGTTTCCAGCACAAAAGTCAGACTAGTACTGATAACTGTTTATTGTTGACTGCAGCTGGGTTTAAACACAACCCCAATTTCTGCTGTTTAAGAGGAGCTTAAACAGTAGAAATTGAATTCATTTTAGAAAGATCTTTCAGAGCAGCTTGTGTTTTTTTCAAGTACTGTAGATGAATCCCTTTTTCTGCACCTTACCAGTAAGCACTAGTAATCAGCAGGTGAGACAGTTTTACCACAATAGCTTTTCCCACCAGGAGTGTCACTCACCACCAATGCTGCATTAAAAGAAGAAAACTGATGGCTAATAAGTGAAACTGATGAGGAATGCTACTAACATGAGATGCAGCAAAAAAAACAAAAACAAAAAAACATGAGATGCAGCATGCTGCCGTATGATGAGCAGCACTTCACAGCAGTCAAACATATTAATGAATGTCTTGTAAAAAATGTCAATGAACAGTCACATTCACTGCAGCTGGTTCAAGCTTCTTTGTCTGAGTAGGTCTGCTTTAAACATTAGTTTATGAAACACAGAAGGAGGATCATTCATTCCTTCAGTATTTCAGTTTCAAGGTTTAGAAAAGGATAATGAAAGGACAGAAAAAATCTGTACTGATTTCTCATGAATTACATTCTTTAAAGGGAGTCACCTTTTGTTTTAATGACAGCTTTGCCCACTTTTGGCAATTTCTCTAAAACTTCATGAGTAAATCTCTGAGAATGCTTTTCTTAATAGTCCTGAAGGAATTCCCAGACACGTTGAACGCTTGCTGGCCTCTTTTCTTGCCCTCTGTGTTCTCTTCTTCTAATTGGCCTCCCACTGTAAAACCTTCTTCGAAACTATTTGACTGTGAAGGCCTGGCTCGTGCTGCATCCTCCAAACAGTTGATGTTGAGATTAGTCTGCTGCTTGACGCCTGTAAGGCATTAAAGGCAGTTTCTAATCTGAGGTGTTGGTAACCGGTGATTATTGAGGCTGGTAACTGACAAATGTACATGCTACAGCAGTGACGTGTGCTTTGTCTAGTTTCACGATGAAAACTAGGTAGACTTGGACAGAAGTGGACATAGTGCCGAAAGTGGACAGTTTTTGAAAAATGCCCCTTTAAAGTCTCACGTGGGCAAACTTACACTTAATTTCAAAGTCACTCAAAGTCGTTATCAGTAGACAGGCATCAGTGGACTTGACTGGTATGAATCAGCTGTATTCCTTTCTCTCAAAGCCATGAGAAGAGTCAGGTTGTAGTTTTGCACATTTATGTTCTACTGAGCTGTTGGCTACATGCAGGTTATATTTCCATCCACTTTTAATCAAGTTTCTCTCAGATTCACATGAAAATATTCCTTCAAAGCTGTAAATGACCATTTATTAATAATAACAAAATCCTAAAAGTATTGAACAATATCATGACAGCCAAAAAACCTTTTTACACTGAAGCACTGCTGCTAATCCACACTCAGTCCCGTAGACTACAATGACCATGTGCAGTGAATAGTTCAGGTACTATATGTAATAATGGGAGACTTGAGGTTAAATATAAATGACTAATGCCATAGTGGCATCAAACAAGAAAGCAAAAGTATAAAAACACACCAGAAACCTACATCTAAAGCTTAATTATCTTAACTTTATATTGGCTCCTACAAGTCTCATCGTCAAGCTTTTCAAACAGTACTGAAGGAGCCACATTTACAGGCACAGCTACAGTTATTCATAACAACCATATTTAAGTAAGAGTTTGTTACACTATAAGAGCTCCCTTTTAATGCATTTACCTTAGATACTAGCATACTTGGTGGTTTTAGTCCTCTCTGACAGAATCAGGGTTTCATATCTTAATAGTGTGTCAAAAAGGACTGGTGAAGGACACATTTTGTTTCACACACACCTACAGACACACACAAACTTAACATCTTCTACAAGAATATGGTGCATATATGTTATATATACAATTAAGGCACTAACCATATGTACAGACCGTTATGAAAAAAAAAAAAAAATTCAAGCTCCTGAAAGAAACCAGACTTCGTAGAAATTTCTTGAAGATGCAATGAAAGGTAAGAAGGAGTACATGCTATAAGGTATTGACTGGTCACTAAACTAACATACAAGCTCATGCTAAGTGATATCTAACAAATAATTCTTTTGTAGCATTCACTGGACATTTCTTCACAACCTGTTACTTTATAGTTTTACGCATAGTCAAAAAGGTTTTTAAAAAACCATTCTAGGCCTATAAAATGACAGATGTTCACTGTCAAAAATTCACATTTGAAAGACGCTCCTGCACTTCAGGCCATGCTAGGTTGTTTTGCTGAACAGGAAATCTCGTGAGAACACCGGCCCACTTTTTGTTTGGGATCTCATATGAATCTGAACTAATAAAAAGCTCCATCTTCCCCAAATAGCACTTTGTTGCTTCCACTGACAACTTCTCAGGGCAATGTTTGACCATTAATCTGCTGTCTTTCTTTGGTTTTGGATTCTTTGTCTCTTGATTTATTATTCACCATCTACTTCTGTAGCTACCAACATGGCTGACACACCCCACAGTACAATTGTTGTGTTCTCAGGTGCATTCCCAATTCCTCTAAGCACCTGTTTGTGTGTAGAAAATAAAGCATGTATGATTTTTATGTGTGTCTGCTGTTTTTGCATCTGGTCTCAGGTGTTTCATTGGTGATGCTTTCTTTTGTGTGTTTAGGGACCCTAAATGTTGGTGCTTCTTTTTAAATTTTAGCTTAATATTGTAGTGTTGGCTTAATTTGCTAAATCGTGGGCCTTGAGCGCTATATAGCATGTAGTCTGACCTTTCAACTAAAGGCTGAACTTTCTCAGATTTATTTTTGGGTAAATTAGATTTTATGTGATAGCTAGAACACATGTATTTGACATTTGAAAGAAAAAAGATCAGTTATCACATCTGTTTCCTCTCATCACAGTAACGACTTAGATGCTCAGAGTTTGAGTACCTTATGATACAGACGAGTGTCTGCCTCTGACCCTTCCTGTTTGCCATCAACTCCCCCCTGTCCTCTTTGTTTAATAAATCCAAAGGGGGCCGTGTGTTTGTTGACCCCCCCCTCCAGTGAAAGTGCCATGGAGCAACTCCAGCTGTGAACATCTTCCCTCTCTGACTCTCTCCTTCTCTTGTCTCCCACACTTTTCTCTCCTACTTCCACCACCGCCCTCCCCCACGCAGCTGCAAGTTTTCCATCTCCTTTTTTGGTGAAAAAATCTGAAACAGAGGCTGAGAGGAGGACATTTCACCAACGCCGACGAGAGAGCGTATCTGGTGGTCTGTGTATGTGTGATCCATCCAGGCTATGAAACAGTCAAGTCAGCATAAACAGGGGTATACGTATACCCACTCACACTCACAAACACAGATGTTTTTCACTCTCACACAAGAATTTCCCAAAAAATTACACCCACTTACACATTTTACTCCTGTTACATTATTTCTCTCTAAGACTTTCTCACACTTTTATTCCCTTTCCCTCTGGAATTACACACACTTGAGCACACGCACAATAATCTTTCCTAGAAAGACATTTTAAACACAGCAAAGGGGTTTTCTGCAGCTTAGATCATAAACACCAGTCAACAGAAAGCCATGCACTCTTAAACCAGTAATAGATGTTTCACTATAACCACAAAACATACAGAATATAAAAACTGCTCAGCAAGGATCAGTGTCAATTTATTTAATAAGGCTTCAAATAAAAATAAAAGTAACCATTCAGCCATATCAGTCAACTGATTTACAGTAAGTTCATTTGGTGATCATCTTAATGGTCTATTTTCCATCTTCGAACATATATTTGCCAACTCTGACTTACCAGCATCAAAGCTGAAATAATCAAATTATTAAATGCATTTTTATAGAATTTCTAACATGATTCAAACCAACATCAAAAGGTAAAACACTAACAGTATTAACAGCAACAAAATAATTACTGAGGCAAATCATGGCAGATGAAGACATGCATATTTCTGCATTGCACAATAGATATGCATTTTATTTCAGCTTCTTCAAGGTTATAAATGCTGGCTCTTTGCAACTGATCAGAAACAGATACATTGCAATAATTAATAAAGAAAAATGAGGTGAAACTTTACATAAAACAGGCATCATGGCAAAGTTCAATACAGGCAGATACATGACAAAAAAAAGTGGTCTATGTCTTGTGCAACGTCTTTCAACTGTGTTTTTATGTGCACGTAACATGGTAACAAAAGAACATTTTTTCCAAAGTGCAAATGAAATGTACTGACTACTAAAAGATATTATCATCAAATTCACTTTCATTTTTAATTTATTAAAAAAAAAAATAAAAAAAATAAAACAGGTCTAACTTTGGCCACTTATTAACAAAGTGTCATTACACAGAATACAGTAACATGTTCAAGATGCATCAAGCAAGACATAGATGATAGAAAGATAATTGGTGTGTGATGAAAAGCAACATTCAAAATGCATAAAACTGCAGTTATAAGAGCATTAAAACAGTAACTCCACCATACATTTAAAGCACAGACCGTAAGATTTATTTAGGTTTATTATACTGAATCAGTGTTTTTGCGTCTTCTTCTCAGAACCTGACTTCTACCTGAAGTGGCTTTCACTTTAAAAAAACACAATTTGGCAAAGTGACAAGCATTTTCAATTTTTCTTTGCTTTAACAATATATAATATACAAGTGATGGTGTTAATAAAGGCACTCAATGAAAAAAAAAAGACTCATTAACGTTTCAGTTAAAGAGGACAACTTTGTGGCAATTCATGCAAACGACGCAGAATCAACAGGATACCGCACACTCCTGGATAAAAACTGACTACAGGCAGGACTGTCTAGGAACTTATGTCGTTCAATAAAAATTACCTGAGGCAGCTTTTTTTTCTTTTTCTTTTAGCCTGTGTTACCGTCTTTGGTAATAACCTGGGGTTTCGGGAAACCTACGATAAAGAGTGAGTTGTAGGAACAATGAGATGATGGTAAATGGGCACTCTATAAGCTGGTGTGGCAGTCACGGCACAGGATCTTCTCGCCATTGGGGAAAAAGCCAGCGCCTACAAGTGAGACAGAGCACTGGGAGCAGGTGAAACACGGCTGATGCCACTGGCGATCTTCGAACGAGATGTACTTCCCTCCTCCAAAACCTGCCACCAAAGAACATTGAGAATGAGAAAGCTGAGCTTAAGAGTGGGTTGGCTGATTGTCAACTCGGAGAAGTTGCAAAATATGTGAGTTTTGAAACGCAACAAAAAGTGGACTGTGTAGTGGATAAAAGAATGCTTAGTGAAAACTTCTCCGTGGAAAAGATGATTCAACTTTCTACCGAGTAACACAATCACCAAGCTGATATTGTTAATGACTGGATTTGATAATGAAGGTAATTTTTAAGTAGGTAATTACATTTTACTTACAAAAAAGGAAATCTAATTTAGGTAATTTAATTTATGAGAGTTTATGTCATTTTGATTGCTGTCTTTCATCTATTTATCCTGCTGTCACAGTGACTATGGATGGGCTGGTCATAAGGATATGAACTTTGATATTTTTTTCTTTTTTATTTGTTTAGTGTGTTAGTGGAGCAGTTTGTGTGCCTCACTATTTTCTTTATCGGACACAATCTTCATTCTTTTGACTACTGTGATTATTTTCTTTTTTAATTTAATATTTTGGATCAATTTCTTTCATTAAATGATGAACAAAATTCCTTTCTCAATGAGTCAGATAAAATGACAAACCTCTCAGAAATTTTTCGTGTCTGAAATCACGACAGCTACCAAAACAAAAATTCTGTCTGTGGACTTTCTGAAGCCATGATTCCTAAATCATTCAAAAATAACATTTATTTTGCATTAATCAAAAGTCTAGATATAGATTACCTTTACCTTAACCTTATTATAGATTTGTATTTCTAAAACATGGAAGTTCTGCTTGCATGTTCAGCTGAAGTTCCTGACACCATAGTGCTCGTGCATCAAAGCAGCACTCTCAACTGCACATTAAAGTATTCAGCCGTTCATCATGATGTTCCACAGCCTTCACTGCAAACCACCGTGTTTGCAAATAATATTTTGACCAGGATGACTCCTAAAAGTCCGACGACAGAAGAGCAAAGCACAGTTTTGAGAAAGTTTCTCTTCTAAGAGCAGAAACTTTTTCTCCCTATTATTCACATTACGTTAACTCTTGGTGTCCCTTCTTGTCTGTTCCTCTATAATTTTCAGAAACTCTTTTTCTCTACATTTTTGCTCAAATAAACAGTCAAGGCTGTCAAAAGTCAAAAATTGGTCCCCATGTTTGGTGATTTTAGTAGTTCCTCTGTGACTTTTGTTTAAAAAAAAAAAACAATCAGGTGTGATTGGAATCTGGATGTTGTAACCTGCAGAAACAACACAGGCACTGAAACGGATGACATAGCTGAGAGCAGAAGAAACAAAAGGCACCATCTCTGCAGAGTTCCTTTCAATGCTGTTGCAAGACTTTCAAAGTAAGAGCTTAAGGCTGTCAGCTGTTACTTTTAGCTGGTCTGTGGCAATGCAATGATGCTGTTTTACAGTTTATTTTGAACTGAGGTTCTCTTGGACTCATTGTTAAAGTGAATTTGAAGATGTTCAAAATTTAGTGTTCCTTGATAAAGCAAGTCTCTTTATGTGTTTGAGGTTCTAGGGGGAGCGGGGCCCCAGCTGAAGTGGATATAATTCCATGGCCAACCAGTTGGCAACATTAATGCTCTAAACAGGAATGTCCACTGTCAATAAAGCTAACAAAAGAAGATGAACGGCTGGAGACTAGAATGATGACTAAAATTACATGGGAAACTGATAAATGTCAGCGAATGTTTTGTGAACTTTGTTGGTAAGTCACAACTCTCTATGTTGGTTGTCATTAATATGTGAAACATTTCCTCACAGCTATTGTTCTGAGCACCAATATCAGCTTTTTGCTGCTGGGAGATGCTCAGGTGCTCTGTGTGTTTGAAAGTATTTTTGTCTAAGCACAGTGAAAATAAACATAAAATTGGTATGGAGTTTTACCGTCTAAGCTTTCTTTTATTACATAAAATGTTTGGACAAGGAGTGACTGGTGAAAAGTAAATATATCTTACCCAAAAAGGGATTGGGTGCAACGATGATGGACAAATACTTGGCTCTTCTGTGAGAAATCTGATCTCTTGATAGCCCCTTACTTAGAAAAATCTTTGATCTGGCACAGCCTGAAAGTCCTGGATCGATATAACCTGTACTTATAGTGAGAGCTTCCCAATGCCTTCAAGACTTTTCTCAAAATTTTTTTTGGCTTATATGAACCTTAATTTATACAACGGCAGTGATGTAATCTTGCCTGTGATTGGTTTGCTGCAGGCCTCACACTTCTTGGCATAGAGGCTGCCAAAGCACTTGAGGCAGTAAGGGCTGTCGTCTCTGGAGGTGAAGTGTTGACCCGCCAGCTGTGTCTTACAGCTGGTGCACACAAAACACTCCTTATGCCATGGCTCATCCCGGTAGGTCACGCCACCTTTAGACAGGACCTTTAAAGAAAATGTTATGCAAAGATCTGTCACTTATCATTCAGACTGACTCGTCTCCTTGTTTGTAACACAACAGTTTGGCAGCTTTCAAAGCTTAGCATAATATTAGCTCCTCGAAGCGCATTTATTTGACAGACTGACCATTTTACAGCGCGTGCAACGTGGAGCAAACTTCTCCTCATAGCAGGGCACGCAGTAGTGCTCGTCCTTGTCGGGAATGAACGACTTCGAGCCAATCGGCTGTTCACAACTGTGACAGATGAAGCAGCCCTCGTGCCATGTGGAGCCGGCGTACTCCAGCTTCCTTGTGCCTACAGTGACAGAGAAAAAAGGAATGATGAGAGAGAAACAGAGAAAAAGCAGGATGGAAAATATATCTGCAGGTCCTAATAGTGTCATTTGGGTCGCTGTGGTATTTCCTTTTGTGGTTTTATCACCAGAAATGTATAAAGGATGATAAAACTTCATATGTTGACCTGGGATTTTCTTTTATTTATATATTAATTGCACATCTCCAACAAACCAGCCGTAAAATGGGAGCAAGGCCAACTGAAATCATGTTATTTTCATCCCTGTGATGCTAACCAATTCATCACTTCTCAATTGAGATTATTTTACTGGTTGGTTTAACACACAGTGACACAGCGGCGTTTGTTCTGGAGGTCACTGATCCAGGTGGTATGCTGCCTTGTTCTCTGATCAATAATGCAAAAAATCCCTGAAATACTTCACAGGTAGCAAGCTCGTAGGACTCACTGTGGCTCAATATGGACATCATTAAATGTTCGGCACACGCAACTGACAGAAACAGTAAAAGCGAATAAGCTGGAAAGTAAAATTTGGTGCGTTTAATGAAAGGAGTGAGTTGCAGTTTCACACACAATCCAGCGAATTTAAAATGGTTCAGTGAGATGCCAATAAAGCTCAAGCTGTTTTTTGCAAAGTCATTTTTTATTAATCTCACTGGGTATTTCAATTTGTTCACTTCTTTCGAGTATCTCAGTCTTTGCGTTGCAAATACAGCTTTTACACTTGGTGGCAAAGCAAGCGTATTTTCTGCCTGTAGCGTGATGTCAGTTTTCTTTTCTTCAAATAGTTTCAAACTTCAAAGAAATCAAGTCAGAAGAAGATGTCTGATTGCACTGCACAGTAACAGAAACACAACTTGCGCCTATGTCAAAAGATTTTCCAGCAGAGTAAATAGAGTGAACAAGAGCACCATTGTCTGCGTGTTCACAACAGTACAACATCTGGCTGGCCTTTCCAGTCCCGACAATGAGAGCATTTAGGTAGCTTTATCAGAGCAATCTTGTTAATCCAAACAGTTTCAAGGGAATCTGTTTACATGGCTTCAGTGTGAAGTCACTTTCCGTTAGAGATTTCTAACATGTTTAAAAAAAAAAAATCATATCAAGCTAAAAACAAGTTACAGTGTGCTAAACAAAGCAGTGCTGCATATAAACAGTTGGAAAAACAAATGTAGGGAAATCAGAGGCTTGAGCTGGAGCTAAAAAAAGCAACTAACACAAGGTAAAAAAATTTTGAGTAGCTGATTTTATATTAAATAAGTTTCCAGAGGTTCAGAGTTGTGTTGTCAAAAAAATGCACCAAGGTGCTCATTAAAATACTCCACCAAGACACTTATCTGACGTTCAGTTAATGGAAATTGTTGCATGTCTGAAAAAGTTCTAAAGTTTGTTGAAAAACTGGCAAAAACTAGCTGGACCAGGAATCCTCACATGTCTTTCTCTTGTATCGCTATTGACACAATGATCCTCTTATACTTTATAATCCCATAAGGATTTTCTTTATTAATATCTTATCGCCTGATGGCTAGATGCTTCTCTTCCGCTCACTTTCTTTTTGTTTGAGCAAAACATACACTAAACCCTGTGTTGCAAGTGAGTGGGAATCCATCACATTAAGTACACTAGAAATAAAAGCGGAACTTGTGCTCTTCCTGGAAACATCTGCGGCTTTATGAGGACTGTGGATGTGGCTGCAGGGATGCTGGATAATAAACTCGTCTATCTCTTATTATCATCAGATCTACTGGAAGGATTCCAGTCCTGAGGATTTGCCTTATAGACGGTAAGTCAAACAGACGTGCAATTATTTTGTCATATCCACCCTGAGCTGCTGCTCAATTGAGGACCCTTTCTTTCAGCTCTAACTATTTTTCTATAACTTCTCCCTTTTTTCCCTCCCTTTGACCTCTTACTTTGTCAGTTTCATTTGTCAGTGCTTTCCCGTGTTGGCCATGCCGTAATTTTCCATAGTCATTTGCCTTTTATCAGCTCAATTTGTATGCTGCATGGCAGAGAAAATAAAGAACAATGAGTGTAAAGCTTTGTGGGTGAGCAAAGCGGCAATGTGTGAGGCTCTGTCAAGTAACATTATACCCAGGTTATTTTACAAGAATCTCACTCTGTTTTATTCAAGAAAAATCAAGTCCTTTCTTCATGATTTTAAAATAAATAAATCTCATCTTGTTTCTTAGTTTACCAGGTGACAACAATATCAGAACTGCAATGAGTGTAAACAATGAAAAAACGGTGGCACAAACGGGAAAAACACTATCCTGCTTATCTCGACATCAAAGTGCCTACATGCAGAAAAACCTTGCAGTGCCCTTATCCACTTTTACCTGGCATGACAATCTTGTCACAGGCGACACACTTGGAGGAGAATTCGTTGCAGTAGCAGTCATTGCAGAGCAGAGCATCGTCCTGGCTGGTGAAGGGCTCGTCTGCCAAAGAGCGATCGCAGCGGAAACAGCGGAAGCAGTGCTCATGGTAATGTCTGTCCTCGTAGAAGAGCTCCTGAGAGCAGAGGCAACAAAGACGCTGTGAAATGCTCCATAGGAATAGTCACCTTAACTCAGATCCGTTTCCCCTTAAAACATAAAAAAGCTGGAAACTACAAGAATGACGGAAAGACATTTTTAAGGTTTTATGTGCCAAGAAATGCTTCATTCAGTTTTTGTAGTTTTCTGCTCTGGGACAGTCAGTTGTATGTTAACACAATGCCAAGGAGGAAATACATCAGCAATGATCTTTGAGAAGCAGCTTTTGCTGCCCGTCAGTCTGGGAAGAGTTACAACAACAACAACAACTCCAAACAATTTGACTCTACAGTGAGGCAGTCTCTCACAAGTTTTAACTTAACAATCAGTCAGTGCAATATGTCCCAACAATATGTCCCAGCAAGTTCAGCCAAAGTCAGACCATGCAATGTAAAAATGCGAAAAAAAACCCTTGAAACTTGGCAGCTGTCATGCATGGAGGTGGAGGGATGCTTGTTTTTGTACCCACTGGGCTTATGCACCTTGCAGTTATTAAATCTACAGCTTTCACAATAATTCATTTTTCATGAATTCCTCTCTAAGTATTATCAAGCCAAGAGTGGGGCCAATCTACATCAGAATGAATGAAAATCAAAATAACCAAGCTGTTGCAATGGACTAGTCAAAGTAGAGACCTTATTGAAACTGAATTGTGGCAAACCTCAATGAACTGAAGGAATGCCATCAAGAAAAGTGAGTCAAAATTCCTCCACCATGATATGAAAGCATGATGGCGTCATACAGGAAAGTAATTACTTTAAGTTATTGCCGGTCAAGTTGGTTCTACAAGCTACTGTAAGACCATCAGTTTGCAGAAGTGGAATTACTTTTTCACACACTGCTTCTGTAATTTGGTTAAGTTTTCTTTAAAAGTAAGGGCAGAGTAATTTGGCTTGTGCTGCTAACCTCATGGCCCAACAAGGACCAGGTTATTATTTATGTTTTATAATGTCCTAATGAATAAAATGTTAAAGCAGGCGAAAATGTGTATGTTTTTCCACAACCGGTGACATGTTGACAATAGAAGCAGAGAGGAGTGCAGGATCAGCCTGGGTCAAACTGACACTAGCATGTCTGCATATACAATAACAGTGACACAAAGCATATTTAAGAGATTATAGGACCTGACTGTCTGTAAGAGACTAGGTCAAGAAAATGCTGGCTTTATTTATCGTCTGCTGCACATGGAGGTATTGATAACTGACTGGCTTCCTGAGTCAACCAAACTATCAAGCACTGCAGCACGCCCCACTCTGCAAACTTCAGCAAGGAGCACATGTCAGTTTTTAAATAATCCATTCATGTTAGTGTTTTCCATTAGGAGAAGATTAAATTTTAACTTGATTGTGGTGAAGAGGGAGACGTTCCCTCATCCTACGTTTTTACAATCTTACACAAAATTAGTCTGTTAGCTTATGTGGACTTTGAGGAAATTGCCTGTGTAATTGCAAGTTAAATTGGCCTTTACAGTGTCTTGCCATAGAAAATATATAGAACATGCCTCATTTAGAATGAATTATGCATCATTAACATGACATAACTTCTGTTTTAGCTATCCAAAGCCACATCAAAACATTATAAAAATAGCTGAGGGCTAATTAGAGTAGTTCTTTGATGTGTTTGATTTGACTGTCATTTAATCTGTTGATAAGTGGTGCGTAGTGTGGAACAAGATGGATCAAAAGTAGGATTCAGTCCTGTAAAAGTGCATTACCCAGTTTTTCTGGGTGTGTTCTGCTTGTTGCTGTTATATTAAGCACACAGCTGACTGCACATCTGCGCTTGTCAAAATGAATGTCTTACCCTTGCATCATGGCCAATCAACTCTTTGCATTCATCGCATGTGTTTGAGAAGAGACTGTCATAACAGGGGATGCAATAGGGACTGTCATCAGACTGGATGTATTTGCGGCCATACAGGGATTCTTTACAATTGTCACAGTCGAATCGGTCAGCCATTGTATTCTTCTGCAAATCTGAAACACAGTAAGAGGAGAGAAGACACTCGGGTCAGCAGGGTTTTAACAAAAATGAGGACAAGAGGAGAAAGAAGAGGACAAAATCTCACAAAAGTAAATCAGGCACAGCCTTGAGAAATGATTCAGTTGCATTTTTCATCACAGCAATTGGACAACAATGTGGATTTTCCATGCCAATATTTATGTTATAAATACTTTTACTTGTACTAGCAATGGAGCTGAGCTCATGCAAAACACTTGATGCAAGCGGGGGCAAGTGGAAAAGGAGAGAAGCACAGCTAAAGGAGTAACCAAGGTGAGGTATAAAATACCAAACACATTTTATTGCTTTGTGATGAAAATTTGACGAGTGCAGAAGGAGGTAAAAAAAGTGTCACTTCTTTCTTTTGTAATTAATAGAATCTGGTTAATAGAGAGCATAACCCCTGAGGAGATTGCTTACATTCAGTAAGCAATCTCCAATCAGAGATAGAGGAGGTCAAGGTACGGTAGACCTTTTGATCATTAATGAGTACGCAACAAAGAAACGGCAAAATATTGTGAGAACATTATGGCAACGATATCAGATTTCCAAAGCATTACAGCATGGTTGGAGGACAGCCCAGTGACAGGAGATCCAGTCCTCTAGAAGGATGAACTGACTTTTCATTCCCAGCACCCAGTAATAATAATCATCACTGACATAATAATCAGTCAAGCTTCAAGCTGGGTCTGTGTTGCCTGCCTGTCTTACACACTCACACACGCAAGCTCAGCCCTTGATGAAAACACAAGGCACACAAGAAGCATGTAAACACACTCCCACACAAAAACAGCCTGAGACAGAGAAAAGCAACAAAAGAATGAGACAAATCACACATGATCCATCATCAAAGGAAACTTTAGTTCTAGATTCTCACATTTCAACCACCTCAGCCCTCAAAAACAACAGCTCTTAATGAGTCAGGGTGAAAAAGTCAAGATCCCACCTCACCTGCTCGCTATCCTCATATATAACCCAGTGACAGTGGTGTAGTATATCCCTGCTTCCCCAGAGGCGCTTTCACCCTTTTAAGTGACTAAAAACATAAATTATAAAGTGCAAGTTCTTGACAGGCCTGTGGGCATGTGTTTACAGTAGTGCAGCTCGCATTACTACACCGAAACATCCCTGCGTTTTTATAACGTGAAGGATACATCAGAAAGACTGCATGATTCACAATGCAATATCCATCTGGAGGGTATGGCAAAATATCAGAGTAAGCAGCTGCAAGCAGTCTGCGAAATGTACAACGAGGTCTTGAACCTGCATGTCTGTGTGTCAACACGCTTTCTTTTTTTAATGCATTTGACAAACCATCCATCAGAAAACCAATATTACAATCATCAGCCCACATAACTACTACATATAGATTAGATTAAAGTAAGGAGCTGAAAAGGAGCACTTGATCTGAATACTATCTGCGTTGCCAGGTAAGTAGGTACAGAATGTGCTGTCTTTGCTTGCCAGGTAAGCGAACGAGATCAGGCATGAGTCACAGAGACAGGAAGCCAATGTTCTGACATTGGATGTCAGACATAATTTCTCAAGCAAATAAGAGTGTTTATTATCTTCTCCAGATGTAGCTGCATCATCTATGAATCAGGCAATCAAAAAGGCTTTAACAGTGGTCAAACATGTATGAAACTTCTGAAACAGTATGGCCGCAATAATTCACATCTTTGAATACGTGTAAATGGGTTTGAGCAATAGAGTTTGTAGGAGGATGGTGAGGGGGCATTTTTACTGCACTCTAAACCACTCCAAAATATTGTATATAGGATGTATATAGGATTCATTTAAGATTTCGAGAGCAAAAGCATACCTATTTCACTTGATGTTTGGATCCAAACTGGTCGGCTGCAGTCACCAACTGATCGTTTGGTGCGTCTTTAGATTCCAAAGAATCAATGCAAAGTCTGTTATGAATTTCTAAAGGTACATTATTTCTCAGAGAAGGGCATGACGTCAATGCACTGACCCCAGGGTGATGAGTTAAGATATGACTGCATGTAGAAACTGCTGACGAAGAGAAGAGAAGAGAAGAGAAGAGAAGAGAAGAGAAGAGAAGAGAAGAGAAGAGAAGAGAAGAGAAGAGAAGAGAAGACAAGTGAAGAGGGCATATATCTCACAGGGCTTTGTCTCTATTGAGCTGGGGTCTATCTCCTTCATGTGCAGTACAGAGTGACTAAGAACTCTACACTAAATTATTAAATGTTCCCAAATACCAGAACTGTGACTGAACTCAGCCCCATGGGAAAAGTGGGGGTCTTCAAGTAAATTTGCCTGAGTTTTATTGTAGTGTTGCTGCTCACAGAAACATTCTGTCTTACATGTTGATAACAGTGTTGCATTCTTTATAATTATCTAAAGAATTCAAGGCCACAGAGAGATGAAAAGACAGTACATTAATTACAACCATATAAATTGTAAAAGGTTGAACAATTATGCTGTGTGTCAGTAGATTAATGTGTTTAAAGCAAGGTCTTCATAAGAATTCACTGCCAGATAAATGTCTTTTTGAGCCCTGTGCCTGGAGCTTTTAGCCACATAACTAAGACAACATTTCCAGCTTTACAAAACAAATATCAAAATCTAATTGATGTAATATGGTGCTTTTTGATAATCAGCAAAATTGTCTATGGGTATATCCAGAAGGACTCTGTGAGATTTCCATTAAAGCAAACATTTTTAATATGCAGGACAAAAACTTTGAAAATTATCTGACTGTTTGCAGAAATAACTTGTGTGAGTGCTTCCATATGAAAGTCTGCAAACAGACCGCAGGACTTTTCATTTGTTTTCACACGTCCGGATATAAGACAGAAAAGGAATGCCAAGGCTCCACTCCACTAGTCATCACAACACTCCCTGACTGGCATAAGGAGGTCAGAGTCATGGCCAACTGTGAGACTCCACAGTGCAGCAGACGGATGCAAGCGAGCCCACTGTAAAGCTGGCGCTGGGAAACATAGTCATGGTTGGTTACAGAAGGGCAAGCAGATACCCAGTCCAGTCCATTCCAACTGGCAGGCCTGGTAATCCCCAACGCAAACTTTGCTTACGCTCTGCTTGAATCCAAATGAACAGTCCGAACAGCCAGCTGCGAACATGTCTGACGGCTCCCCCTTTCCCCACTGTCCATTACTGGAATATGTTTGTCAGATATCTGTTTTCGTACAGCTAGACAAAGCACTTGACATTGTGTTACACCACAGAAAGATCATTGTGACCACAGCAAGCAGATGGCTGCATGAGTAACTACACCACTAACAAAGTAGTTACATGTGCACCATGTACACACATTTCTGGCTATCTTAAAGAAAACATTATTCCTGTTATTAGAGAATTTTTCAGACCTCTGTTATCAAACAACATATTCAACAAACTCAATTATAGTTTTCTTTTCTTATTTAGAATCTCCCTTTAAATGATCTGTCAACTGCTTTTAGATCTCTAAATATGTTTTTTTAATTATGTTTTTTTTTACAGGGTTTCATGGAAAGGATCCAAATGGGTTGTGATCTAATCAAAAACATATAGGAAGCTACACAGAGAGCAGGACAAATAAATGACAACAAATTAAAAAAAAATTAGGAGTGAAAAACAAGACAATAGTCATTTCTTAATATGCATACTTGTCTCTGCTTGTGTTCATGTAAACTTGTGAAACATCATCAGTTACAGCTTAAGTTCTGCTACAATTCAAAGTCTGCATCTAGACAAATATGATTGAAATTCCTGGATATGTTCTTTGTTGTTGGGCTGAATTAGCTATCCAGTATTGGCATCATGTTGGCAATGTTCCCTTCTTTTAGGTTGGAAAATCCCACCAGGGGATGTGGTGTGGCAAATTCTGGTTTCCAGTGCTGGCATGAATACTAAAAATAACAAAAGCAACCATACAAAGTATTTAGGGAGTCATTGCGTGAAAAAAGCATATGTTTACCCAGTCAAAGGAAAGGTTAACCTGAGTTAGTGTTTCAGAAATTAGAGAAAGTCGTTGAAGAAAGCTGCTCTCAGCTGCAGTCACAGCAGGAGATGTTGACTTGTCCATGTCCAGACTGCAAATAAATCGCATATCTGCAAATCCAAAGCTGGCTGATCCCGCACTGGCCCATTGCCCCGGCGAAATGGGATATTGTCAGGACAAAGGAGGAGGAGAGTTGGAATTGTGGCATTAAAAAAAAAGAAAAAAAATGAATTGACAAAAGAAAGTTCATTTGTAGTTTTAAACATATCAAGTTTTTTTTTTACTTCTTTTTACCTGTCTCACAACTTTACTCCTCTCTCCTACAGCATCCATTACAATTATATACTAATTGTAAAGCCAATAGCTACTTTCTTTACTGAGGAGTTGGCATCAAAGGCGGATGAAGGTGTAGAGTAAACATGAACTAGGTTCCGATGCATTTCTGAAATGTTTGCAATTTGGTAAAGGTTCCAGTTGGACAGTGCATGTAGTGCTACATGTGCTGTCCTGTGCTACAGCAACCTCTATTGTTTGTATTTTGGGAATTGGATGGATGAAAATGAGAGAGCTGCTTTTTCTTTTTTCTTTCTTTTTTTTTTTGTGGATTGCCAAGTATCAGATCAGGACTCTTGGCTGATGACTTGCACTTAGACTCTGAAGCATAAAAATGTGTCAGGGACATCCCTAGTAGCTGCAATATTAGATAGTTAATGCCAATAAGCAGTGCTTCACGAAAAAAAAAAGGGAAGCCTTTTAGTTGAAAAGAAACCACTGCAATATAAGGATAACGGCTCCTTTAACGACTCCATCATGAATGGTGTGCTGTTTAGTTTAAGTGGATACTTGAGTAAGTGTGGATTTAACTGTGTGCATTCAGGTCAGATTTACTTTAAAAAGTAGCAGCTACAAAACCTCTCGATCACCTTTAACTGTCTGGATGTTTTGGCAGCAAATGGACTCACAAACCAGAGCAAGGAGTATGTTGTTCAAACAAATCACATTCAAGTGCGTGGCTGTTTCCCTTTCTAAAGGTCACAGACAAAGCCAAATTAAATAAAATAAAAATAGAAATATAAGATGACACTGAAGAGGAAAATGCATGATAAAACAGGATCTTAAACTTATGAAAAGTCTTAAATTAAATGGGAGTAAAAGTGGAATAGCTCCATTTGAATAAACACCTACATCACATGTGTCCTGTCTGGTGCCTGGACATATTCCAGACACAGTAAAGCTCCACGGTTGGCTTTAAAATGTGGAAAAAGTACTTCACCAGGTAATTGAGTGCATAATTTTGAAACCTGATTGAGGATATTAAAAATACAACCCAATATCAAAAACACACTTCAGAAATATTCATTTGTGTCTCACTCCAGTCATTTCTTGAAAGGAGCCTGATGGAGATGCTGCATAAAATTTCTTCAAGCACTTCGTGACCAAGGAAGAGTTTCATTTCAATGACAAACACATGAACTACACTACAAAGACTTTTTTAATGGTTCAGTTTACAACATAATGTCGGAGGAATTGCATGAATGTTTTTCTGTCAGAGACTCTGGGACAAGTCTCCAGATCCACATATTCTCAGAGACGAGTCACACCACAAACTAATCACATCAACATGACTAAATGTTTTTGTCAAGCATAAATCACTTTCATTTAGGTCTCAGTAAGACAACGTCAGAGCAGGACACTGAAAATATATTTGTTATAATTAAATCAAAGGTTTGCTGCGCTGTTGACTTTCTCTGGATCAGATAAATGAAGGCGAGCAATCAAAAGGACACATAAAGGCAATGAATCTTATCACAGGAAGAGGAGGAAATTGCTTGTGGGAGAGATAATGCTACCCTTTATTCAAAGATGCATGCCCTTATTTCAACAAGCTTGCTTATTCTGAAAAAAGAAAAAAATAATAATACTGAGCATGAAAATTGCTTGCATTATTGGAACAAGTAACATCTACCACAACACACCACTAGTTTATCTAAACTTCAGGCTGTTCAGTGTGGATATAACACTTATTCTAAGCTATAAAACCAAAACTATAATCATCCTCATAACATTTAAAGGCCTTGAACAATCTGTGGCCATCAGAGTTTACAAGATGGTGTCGGCAGTCAGCCACTGTTGAGATGATATTGGTAAATAAGCAGTTGGTTTGATGTGCATGTCATATTTCTTGCACGTTCTCTGTCTTGCTTAAGTCAAAAAACAAAACAAAACAAAACACCCAGATTCTCTGAATATTAGAAAATTAAAGACAGAACGCTAAGTGTTGAATGGCATTACTTGAGTTGTGGATGGAAGGGAGCAGATGGTGATTGTTGCAGACGCACCTGAGACTGCTCTGCTGTGGGAGCCTGGGTCAGATTTGACAACAGAGCAGAGGCTGCAGGACCAGACACTGGAACACTAACCTGTTATTGTCCCTGAGCATTTAAACACCGCCTGGTGTGGAGTGGGAGGCGACAGGAGGTTCAAATCAAAGCCAACA
Organism: Zenarchopterus dispar; assembly: GCA_028564865.1. Classification (NCBI taxonomy): domain Eukaryota; kingdom Metazoa; phylum Chordata; class Actinopteri; order Beloniformes; family Zenarchopteridae; genus Zenarchopterus; species Zenarchopterus dispar. The sequence continues at coordinate 15,017,124 of JAOWBL010000008.1, forward strand.
TCATAAACAAAGAGGGGGAAAATGACTACCTGTAGCAGAAAATGTCACCGCAGTCTTTGTAATCCGTCCCTTCTTGGCAACTTTTAATGACCATGCTAGTGTGGGGATATGACTTGATGTCTTTTAATATTAGCCTTCACTTCGCAGTGAGGTGCACACTGCAGCATTGGTGGAAAGCTACAGGTAAATATTAGCTAGTTTGAAAAGAAAAGAAAAAAAACAACCTTCAAAGCCCTCATTTATCAAAGGCACTGGATACTATGATCTAACTGTGTACAGAGATAATCAAAAGTCTGTCACACATTCCACTGACATTTGCTTAGCTATACTCAAAACATAAATTTGTCATAATGTGACATTCTGTTGGCAAACTGAGACTTAAGGATGTGCTAGCGAGAAGGATTTGTGCACATATCTGGAGTAGAGCTCACTTGGAAATGCAAGCGTTTCATGTCATCCATCCCTTTCCATAAGCCTGTCCCCATCCCAATGTTCCACAATACTCCACCAACGCTCAACAATAACATTGCAATTACTGTAAATCATACAGTACTTACCCAACCACCATGAGGGAAAGTTTGGAACTGAAATGACTGAATTTATTTCTATATCATCACGAATGGATGGAGAAGGACTACATTTTCAGCCTACATTTGTCTTCCTTTAAAGAAAAAAAATGCTGCTATACATTAGTGCTTCACATCTGGTTTGCATTGGGGAAACTATGCAGTTAACTCCTATGTGCCAATGGAGGTTTCGGAAACTCACTGCCTGCAGAATGCTAGAAAGGTCGTCTTTTTTCCACCTCCTATCTCTAGGCTGGTATTTGCTGGTAAATGTTTACATGGTAGAGGGGAAACTAGAGCAAGAGTGAGAAAAGAGAAAGCAAATCTTGATAGTTTGCTAGATGCTCTGTGGATACACACAGAAGTGGAAAACAGAGTGGCAAGAGGAGAGGAAGGTGAGGAATTCCAAACGACTGCAGTTCAAGATGTTGTGATAAATAACAAAAATTCAACAAAGCAACAAAAGTTGCTAACAGTTGCTCTTTCACAATAGAAACATGTTGTAAGAAGTAAAATTAAACCAATAAATGTGCTGAAAATGATCTGAATGGCACCAATATTTTTCTGGGGCTCCGTGTAAAGTTTGAGGTGTTGGTTAGTTTAAAAAGAAATAATTTGAATAAGATTGCTCTAACACCTCTGTGCAGTTGCTTGTCTGAAAGGATTTACTATACTCATTTTGTTTGAATAAACAGCTGTTGATCCAGAGAACCCAGTTACTCCAAAGCTTCCCATGGCAGATTTGTGTGATTTGTAGTCACTGTCCTGCTATCTTCACATCCTCCCTTGTCATCCTACCCCTGTGATCCAAACAAGAGGGAATCCCTTTGAAATCTGAAGCCTCTGCTCCTTGGTTGAGCACCATCTCAGTTTTAACACCTAGTTTGTTTTGCTCAGGATTGTGGATATGCATTTTTTTTTCTTTTTATAAATGTAGACATAAAAAAGTTAGAATATAATTCAGATTGAAGCAAAAGGAAAAATTCTTTTTCATTTGTAAGTTGGGTGACTTGGATACTGGTTTGGAAAGCCCAAGAGAGGATGTTGTATTTATAAGTCCAACCTCCAGAGGGGGAAAAGAAAGGGCCATTCTGATGCAATAACTTCAGTGGCAAGACAGAAATATTTCCTTTTTTTCTTTGTCTCTGTGCTTTTGCTTCATGGCTAGGCAGACTCAGCAAATATCTCTTAAGTCCACTGTTCAGACAAGTAAAGCCAACTCCTCTTAACCATCAGAGCCACAGGATTTGGGGGAAAATTTGGCAAATTCCCTTTATTTGCACATCCTACGATTGGAGACACGTGCCTTTGACATACTGTTATGGAGTTTTAGACCATGAAATCTGAAGATAGAAGACTATTTCGACGTTGATTTTCAAGCTTGTTGAGAGAATGTAAAACTAGTCATGAAGGTTCTTTTCTGGTATAATTAACACTAACTTGTTGAACTTTGATTGTAGTGAGTGTCCAGCTGCAATCTTTGACTGATTTTTTCCAAAAACAAATAAGTTTAAATAAACATAACCAAAGATGTACAAATCTAAAAGACATTTATTTGCACTTCAATCTTGGAGACACTTTTGATGTAATGCACCCTTCAGCCTATTATTGCAATCTTACTCAGCCATTCAAATTTAAACAAATTTAAACTCCCCTGAACCAATAAGCACTATAGTTCCTGAGACCTGTGGTTACAAATTGCAGCCTTCATGCCAAACTTTCATGGTTATGTGTTATATTACGCAGAAGCAAGGATTATGCAAACTAATTCACATTAGGAATATGGACAAATGACCAAGGTATTTAGGTGGTTTCAAACACCTTAAGACTGACCAACTACAATGGGTCTTACCCTGCAAGCTACAGGCTAAGTGACAGGGAACTGAGATGGTGAGTTGCATTTCTGTTTCCAGTTTGCATGCTTTGTGATGATGCCAGCGAATAAGAGACGGTGCGTAGGCTGAACAATGTTGCCTTCTGCCCACAGTGAGCACCAAGTCAATACTACCCCAAACCCAGCAGTTTTGTGGTGCACACTTAAGAACTTAATCCAGGGCAGGGATTTGTTTCAGTCCTGTACAAGTTCCCGATAATTCTTGTTGCAAGGTCATTTCTGATAATGGAAACATGCGACACATTTGAGCCCTTGTTAAAATACCCTGGACCCCATGAAAGGAAACCCAGATTAAGTCTCTGTCTCTGTAGGTTCCCTGTACTGACAATTCCTGTATGTTCTGATTTACCAAAAAAGGTGTAGTGTGCAAAACTGTTCATTCTTGGTGTGACGTGTGCAAAACTAGTCACTGCAGAGAGGGATTGTGCAAATGTTCTTCATGGTGACATCATTTAATCAAAAAAGAAATGACAAATGCTTTTTTTGGGTGAGAATAACTCCCTTTTGGTGTGGATTTGAAGTGTAGTAATTTTGACTAAACGTTTTGACTTAAATGTGTTCTGACTTCTGCTGTTTACACACCAGCTGTTTGGCTATTATTTACACACTGGAACTACACAAAAAGTTTTACTGTGAACCCAAAATTCAAAATGGCTCAGATTCCTGGTCATTCCCAGGAGGTCTCTTAATGACGCTGAGTCAGCATAGCTTGCCAGGACATCAAGGAGTCAGTCTAAGGTTTAACAAGCCGCACACTCAGCATTATAAGTCTGCCACACTTGTGCAGAACATAGCCACAACTGCAAACGATTATTATAACTCATTCAGACTTGTGGCTCGTGGCTGCAGGGATGGCACCTGACCTCGAAGTCAAGGTCAAGAGAAAAAGCATTGTCTTTCTCTGTGCAAACATCCATCCCAACGTCTCCAGACATGAATATTCAACATGTTGTTATAAGCAGCAGGTGGGTTTTTTCACTCAGTGTGTGCAGAAGGTTTTCATAAGTCTTACAAATTATAAGCATTAAGAAAAATCCACATTCTTGAGAACAGCTGCACAAATTATCTTCTTCAACCACAGCAAACCGAAATACTCAGCTCTCTGTCTTTGACTCTGTAACCCTGAGAAGATGTGTTCACGGCTAAAAAAGCATTGCGTTGGCTGAGAAAATTGAAAAGGACCTGCCAAATGTGAGTCGGCTGGAATGAATATCTTAGAAGTCATTTCCAGTATGTAGTCGATTTTTCCGTTCTCTGATGCATCTCCATGGCAACTAGTAAACAGTGCCCTCATTTCCCCAAGACTATAAACCTTTAGCGGTGACGTTTAGCTCTCGATTCATCTTGCACAACGCTGACTGGGGATGCTGTGGAAATGTGAAAACCGGCGGGTTATGCCATAAAAATACTGTGCCAGTCAGGGGCTTTGGGGATTTCAGACTTCCTAACTATTTCTAGAGTATAGCCTGTAATGAACAAGTGGAAACTAAGGTTAAACTTACCCAAAATAAAACTGAAGACTCAACAGTATGCTAAAATACATACCATTATTATGAGTGTATTTGAAGTGCTTTTAAGAGTATTGTCTAAAAAAAAAAAAAAAAAAAAAAAAAGAGTATAAATAGATGTGATAATGTGCTTTGACCTCTGAAACACCCTTCTGCACAATTTTCCTCATCATAAAAACATAATTTCTTGTTCCTTTAGTATCTCGTTCTTCATTTCCTGCTGGGCAATGACCACGTCCACCAGCATGAGGTTGATAACAATATCTAAGACAGTATGCACTCGCTCTGCGCTTCTTCCTGTTACCCCAAACAGAACTGTCTCTGGGACTTCTCAGAAAGATGGTCACAAACACTGGCAAACACAGTCACAATGAAAAGCAGGCATATTATGTCTAAACACAGAGACACAGTGCTGCAGAAGGGCAAGGTTTCTAAAACACAAACAGGCACAGAAGTCGTCGCACATATACTGTGACATGGATAAAACAAAACAAAAAAAAGCTTTGCAGCCAAACTGCTTGACCGCCTTGTGCACGACGAGCGCAACACAGTGTGCTGCTGCACACTCACAGTTTGTTTGAGTCTCTTTGTGGGGACTTCCTGTCAAATGTAATTACCCCACAGTCCCTGGCCTTTCTGCTTGCATAAATGACTCTGATAAGATCAGACACAGACAGATTTTAAGAAATGAGTGTCAACCAAACTGGGCAAATCTTGGTAATAACCATGAAGACATGGTGAGTAGAGGATGATTTCACTTCAGACATAAGAGCTGGGATTGACTGCCACCGGTTAACCTTCCTCTGACTTCAGCTCTCCAAGTACGTGGAAGGTAACTAATTCAAACAGTGATGTCATCATTTGTGAGACTGCTGAAGGGATAGACTGAAACTTAAAAAGGATCAGTTTACATTCGTAGGCCTACTCCACAGGAGATACTATAACTTTCCACTGATAATTCTGCATACTGATGCAGAAAAGGAGCTGTGTAGAAACAAATCTCTCGTGACCTAATTTTACACTCCAGAAAGACCACCTCCTTTTCCTATTTGTCTCCTGTTCTCTTTGACCTTCAAATATGTTACTGAGGAGCGAGTCACCCATCCACTGGATGCCGTGGCAGAGAATTTTTACTTGGTGGAAATCGAGTGCACACTGATGAACTGCTATAAAATGAGGAAAAGTAAATGTGAGAGGAACACTCGTGGAGGTTAGCGACCTATAGGTTTATCCCCCTCGCCATGCTGCCAGGAGAATGTCTCAGTGCTGAAATGCAGCAGGCGGCCTATGTGGCTGCAATGAGCTCACTTCAAAGACATCCATAAATCATGCTGCCATGCACCCAGGCTTGCCTCCGCCTTTGGATCCACACGTCCTCGTCGCTAACCCAAAGCAGTCAGAGAGGAACAGAAGAGTCGAGGAGTGATATACACTTGTGCTGACCTAAAACTGATTAGTACCGGTATCAAAATAACACTACCACTTTTCAGACACGCAATATATTAACATCAACCGCTTCATCAATCTTTTAAGGTACAGCATTTTACTCACTCAGATATTAAACCCTTTTACCTTGAAGTTCCTTACAGTTTTGCACAGACAGGCCTGGAAAAGTGGTGAATAACTACATGTACATGTGAGGTATTTATCATTCATGTGCAACTACACAAAAAGCATAAGCTGAGTTTCCAATAAGTTGCATGAAGCAATTCTGTTTGCTGCAATAGTATTTATTTTTTAATATATTCCATGTGAAAGGTTGGAAGAGGTAGCAAAGTAACTGATCTATTATTTACATTATTTTTCCTTGATTGGTGAAAGCAGCTGTGTTGCACAGATATAATGTCCTGCTGTCATGCAGCTGACATAGCTATAGTCATCAGTGGAAATGCAAACCAGATAAAGGCTTACCGTTGCGCTTTTCTGAGCACTTGAAATGTGTTTTCTGAGTTACAATTTTCTCATCTCGCAGCCATAAGAACGTATAGTAGTATCCTAACTGTGTAGTTAACTAATTGCGTAATTATGTAGTGGCTGTTTGTTGGAGCAACAGTGGACTCAAGGAGCTGAACATGTCACCTTTGTACATTTAATTATATTTTCTGAACAGTCAATTTATACTCATGATGGCTTAATCGTACTGCTGCAACACCTCAGTTGTCACTCGGGAAAGTGCGCCTGTGGGGTTATCCAGACATGCCACTAACATATTCAGTTGCTGATCAATGAGTGGAAAGCAGCACATGTTTGAAAAGGACTTTTGATAAACAACAGATCTCAGTGGATTTATCTGAGCTTTATTTAAGTCTAGAGATGAGCTGCAAGTTCAGAAATCTTACAGCTAGTTACTTGACTTTGCCAGAAGAGAGCTGCAATCCGTCAGGTCTTATCTTAGTGTCACATACTGAGATCTCTTTATCATGCATCCATGCAAAACACCATTCATCTTCCCCACCTAATTCATTATCAGTGATAAAATGCAAAGTTCCAGCTGCCATTGTTAAATAGAAAGACAATGTGAAAACAGGTGCTTCGGTAAACACTGATAGCATGGTTGAATTATGTTGCTTCCCAGTGCAGAGCTGTCTATCTCTTTCAATCTATTAACCACTCGTCTTGTCCGACCTCATCCTGCTTTTACCCTGCTCCTCCTTCCGATATGGGAGAATTAGTTGTTTAGAAGGATTTGGGAACAGCTCTGAACACAAAACAGACACAAACAGAGAGAGCAAGAAACTAACTGAAGCCACAAGGTTCTTGTCACAGCTCCACGGACTTTTCATCAATCAAGTGAAGTGTAAATGCATGTCACGCATGTATAAATTAATAAGATACATGGCTCTGCTTTGATTATTACACTGGCAGGATCCAGTGGCAACAGCTGAGAAAAGCCAAAAACTTCAAGGCGTACAATGCTGTGCAGAGGCTCTGTAATAACCCCCTCACCCATCAAGACACACAAGACAAGATGTGATCAGTGATTATTATCATGCATGACATTTTACATTTTAGGACCATTTTTCCCCCCATTATTTTTTTTAGCTATAATTAAACCTTAAACTGTTTCCCCTCACCAGCATTAAGAAAGCACACCACGGGTTGAGCGATGAGGTTTCCAGGGGGGGTTGAATACTTCCACAGTGAAGTCATGGTACTTGTGTCATCGGCCCTCTGCAGTGCTTTACTTTGTTCCCTGCATTTCACCTTTTGATCTAATTTCCATTGCCAGCATTGGATTTTGCCTTGTTTGAAGCTGAATGTTTGTGCTCATTAGAGTGCTGACAAAAATGCAAAGAGGGTGGGGTGGGGGTGGGGGTAGGTGGACCTTCGGACAGGTTAAGAAGAAAACAACTGGGAGACATTTGCCAGACTCACTAGCACTGGAGTAAACAAAAAAGTACAGTTTGCATTGGCATTCGCTGCAATGGAAACATTTACGGCTACAGAATTTGCATCCATGGGGTTAACAGTTTTTTTCCATTCTAGCCTGATGCTGGTTTAAATTATTGTTTGGTACAACATTTGGTTGCAACATTTGAATTATTTTTTCTAGATGAGATGACAGCTATAACATGATTTATTCAAAACTGATGGGTAAACTGGATTATATATGAATTATTGAGCTCTTAATTGTGTCAGAAATAACTGATGTTCATTTCTATAGCATCTCTGTTGATATGACTTGTTACATTTTATGAAACATGTTTCATGTTCACTTTGCTGTTAATCAGCATCTCTGTAGGCAATTCCATTGACTGAGACACGTAACTTACATCAACAGAATGATGTAATACCGCTTAATGCTCTAATACTACAACGTACAAACTGTGGCTAACCGAATAAGGTGAAATCCACACCAGGTTAGGGATTTATAACACTGAATGCCTAATGTTTATTTTTTAATGCTTCAGAAAACAGCAAGAATTTAGACATTTTCACAAACAGAAAAATCCATTACTTTTAGCCTGACCAAGACAAAACTGATGCAGTGTTTCCCAGTCAAATCAGACTTTTTAAAAGGGTAGCAAGTTGAATTGCTGTGTTAAAATTGTCAGATAACATTTTTATGTCTGAAAATGTAAATTGTGTCAAAACTGTATTACCTGAACATGTTTCAGAAGTACATACAAATGGTACAATCCTTTTAGCTTTCACTCAGTGTGGTTATCTGGTACTAAAGATCTGTGAATCATTTAGCAACTCTGTTAAATGTAACTCCCTTTGCACTGATCTGCTGGTAGCACATGCTCTGTCAAACAAAGAAGTACTTTATTATTACGGCCTCAGTGCACCTCTTTCATGGAATTAAATTACAAAAGGTGAAAAAGACCTGACAACTGATGAATTGGAGGAGTCACAGCATGCTCTAGCTCTTGTCCTCATTTGTTGTGATGGGTGTAAATACTTGTTGAAATTTCTGCCTGCAGATTAATAGAAACCAAGTCAGAATGCGGAACAAAGAGTAAACTAAACACGGTGTGGACTTGTCTTCGATTACATGTTTCTGAGACAGCCCGTTGAAGGATGCCCTGGCAGGCATGAACAGCATGCTCGAGCCACTCCTCTTCATCTTGCCTTCTTGTTCTTGCTCTTAACTTGATGTGAAGAAGGCACAAAAGTCCTCCTTAGCTCCCCGTTACTCGTCACCATCAAGCATCAGTGTGATCTTATCAAGGAGGAGCTGACGTCCTTTTATAGCCATATGAAAGACACTTTCTGCCATTTATGGCTCCTCTAAGGCACTGCATGAGAGCCAGACCCCCATCCAATCAAGGTGAGAGAAGACAGGGAGGCAGTGTAGGCCAAGATACATCATGCCCATTTCCTTCTCCTTCTGAGTGTATCCTTGACAAATTTGAAACTAGAGCCAAAGTGTGCCCATGCGGTGCCAACTCCAGCCTCTTTATGTGTTTCAAAAAGCACACAGCTGTCATACAGTTCATTTGAGAAACAGACACAAGTCAACATGTCAGTGTATCTAGCAAGCCTGGCTTGTCTCAGCGTGTCTCTACTGTGGAGACTATTGTCTCTCCAACAGAGACAAAATTTAAAAGCTGTAACACAACAAGGATCAGTGTTCACTTGTAAAAACTGATGGATAGAAGACACGATGGAGAGGGAGAAAGAAGGCAAATGGCATTCTGGATAAGAAGTCACATTCTTCTTCACTTGCTAGTTTCATCATGCAGAGCACACATTTATACAATGTTTACTTTCAGAGAGGGGAATGCTCTCTCCAACAGCTGCACTCCAAATAAACACGCCTGTATTTATCATGGACAAGCTAATACACTTGTAATTTGAACAAGTAACAGCTTTTCATGTTGTCCAGTAAGGCAGGTCCTTGTGTTTTTTTTTTTGTTTGTTTTTTTTTGTTGGTTTTACCAGAAAACAGTTGTGCAACAGTTGTGCATTTGTGGGTATTTGGATCAAAATGCTAAATGTCCAAACTCTCATGACTGCACTTCCTCTGTTGTAATGTCACGGTCTTGGTTTATTCTTTGCAGATGTGAGTTCCAGCTTCATTAAGTATTTGGGAAGCAATCAACACCAATATAATTTGTATTACTGGAAACTTCATTTACAAGGCAAATAAAGACAACAGCCACATTAACAGAGGGTGAAAGTGGGGATCCAGAAGTGGCATGGAGGAGAAGGAATGTATACAATCAAAGCCAAGATTTAATATCCTCCAATCCAACTGTCATCAGTGAAGAATCCTAGAAGTATGTTGTTGTGGTGAAATACTAAGCAGACGTTAAGGTGCACCGAAAGGTGGCGTTTGAGCTGGAGGCATTGTTGCCTTGTTTGATTCCTGCTGTGCAACACTGCGTGCTTAAGGACTGCTTTTCACATGCTCTCAATTTATTGCACAATTAAGTCAGTGTACCAGAACCTACAATGGGAAAGATGACGGCATTGTTGTTTCCATAGAAACAAAAGCATTTTGTCACTACTGCATAATTTGTTTGAACTTCACTTCAACAAAGAGAATTATTTTGTTCATTGACCAGTTCCACTCTCTTCAGAAAATATAAACAAACCTAGAATTTGATGCCAGCAAAGGGCTCAAAAATAGTTGGGTAAGAAGAAGTAAGAGACGGCAAGATTATACAAGTAAGATCTTTCTAGAAGATTCAGCAATCTAACAACTGAACAGTGAGAGTGTCAGGATTATGTATAAAATAAATACCCATCAAAAAGATTCAGTTTTTCAAGCATATAAATGGACCTTCACTCATTGTAGTTATCAATGCAAAATTGCACAGAACTGAAGTTTTCAATGTCTATAGTAAATAATAATGATAAAAAGATTCAGGCTGCTCGGAGAAACCTTGCTGGCAACCGCTGATTAACAGGAACGTTTTACGTCATTTTGATCAGTCTAACCACTAGGTTGTGGAGTACCTTGGAAAACCATTGTCACTCAACACATTCTGCCGCTACACCCAGAGACGTTAACTTGAAACTCTATTACACAAGGAAGAAGTCATACATCAACTCTGCACAGAAATGCTGCAGAGTTCTTTGGTCACAAACTCATCTAAAGAGAACAAAGAGAGTGAGCACATGTTCTGTGGTTAGATGCATCATGTTTGGACTTCACTCAGGTTCAATGTACCAAAAATTAAAAAAGATTAGATTTTATTTTTAATTCCAGCTTTTTTTTTTTTTTTTTACCTCTGGGTCAGACATGACTGCTAAAATGCCGCAAAGCATGCTGGGTGCAAAAGCATAGATCTAGATCTGTGCCCATGGTATAGGTGGCTAGTACATAGGACAGGACACCACTGATACAGAGATAGTGATTCTAATAGATCTGAATTTTTTAGAGACGTCTGCTGCTATTAGGTTCCCGTCTGCAATCCAAAATACATCTCTGTATATATTTCAGCATAAAGAGGAGAGTCAAATACCTACCACAGAGAGTTAAGCCACCAAAATCTTGTACTGAGCAAGAATAGACACAGACTGCTCTTGCAAAACTGCAACAATTAGTATCCTCTGTCCCAAAACATTTAAAAGGAGTAAATAAAAGGAAGAGTAATATAACATGGTGGTATGCACATGTCCCTCTCAAGTCCGTTCCACTGTGTTCCTGGCGTCAAATTCTAGCTTTGTTTGTATTTTCTAAATACAGTGGTTCTCTAAATAAAATAGTTGGTCAATGAAGAAAATCATTTCCTAAGTGCTTATGTCTGTTAAACAAAGGTTCTAAAAAGTTTTTTTTTTTTTTTTTTTTAAGGCCGGATTTAAGTTTTTATATTGCAAACTTCCTAAGTTTATTGGAAATAGGGTTTGAACAGTTGAGGGCAGGGGTGACAGTCAGCCTCAAAGATTTTGTATTAAATTCTTTACAAAGCCTGCAATAAATTGAGCATAGAGCAGTTTAATAGTTACATACCTCTGACAGTAGCCATGGTAATTACAGGTCAGAGGACCACAGCTTCCTTTAATAGTAATATCATCCAAGCAAAATTTCTCTTTTACCCCACATATAAAGATATGGTGTCACATTATAAAGTGTTAGCGTTTCTCTCTGCAAAGCAGAGACATATTAGGATGGAATAACATCTTATTACCTAGTGTTCAGGAGAAACTCACCTCACTCAACGTTCTCATCAAGTGCCTCCATTAACCATAGGTTATACTATGATATAGCCACAGCCCAACATAACCATTATTTTTATAAAAAGTTATAATATAGGCTGCATGACCAGTTGTATAAAACCACTGCAATTTGTCTGTAGACTTTAAATTTTGTCCTACTCCCTCAGTCCTACCCTGTCCCTGATTCTCAATGAGACTTGCAACATTTGCTGCCCACATAAAAATAAAAATGAACTGTTTTCCCAGGATAAAATCTTGAACTTGTGCCAACACATTGAGCAAATCATGACATTACGCAATTCCAAAAAGATTTGCACACGCTTTCGTTCATTTACCTTAGAGCACACCTAAAGGAGTTCTGTGGGAATACAGACAGGTTTATGTGGGATCTTGTTCCAAAGAACAAACTGAGGCATGTTAGGCCCATGACGTTAGAGCTGGTATCTGCTGCGAGCATTTCTTTCATCAGCTCTTGTTAATTTGCATGTGGCGCAGACTTCTGTTAGAGCCCTACCCTCTGCCCTTTAGGAAGAGAAACAGTCATCCCTGACTCACATATTTTTTTTCATTCTCAGGCAGAATGTGATGATTCAGCAGTGAATCGACAGGATCAATACACCCAAATAACATCTGCTGCATTTGAGACATTTCAGAGGAAACAACGACAAGGTAGTTAATACAATGAACAGATGTGATAACATGGACTAGACAGTAGGAGAGGTGGAGTGGGGCAAAACATACACTGAGGGCCCATTCTTTCATGGCATGTAATTAGTCAGTATTAAACTGTGTTGTTATGGGGCATCTGCAATTCTATGCTCACAATTTGGTATTTCCTCCCAAAGAACTTTTCCTTTGAGTGTTGCAGGTAAATGCTAGGTGTACACATATAATTGTATCCCTAGAGAAACATAATTACCCCATTAGTACAGAGTCAAGTACCTTCCACACTCTATAGCTGCTTATATAATGTTTATGCCCATTTAAAATAAAATTTAGCATGGAGTCAACACTGTAGCAGAGAGTGCAGAGAAAGACAAGGAAAAAGCAAGTGAAGCAGCATGACTGGACATTGAGGAGGGCATATTTACCTCCCACAGGGGCCCTGGCTCAAAAGATCGAGTTTCAGACATTTACCAACAAAGCATCCATGGAGGAAGTCTTGTGAGCCTCACAATAACACCACAGCACCTGGCTATCCCCACACAGGAAACCTGAGGTCATTTCCCCCCTTTCAGGGAATGCAGACACTCTACTACTGTGAACAGCCACGCGCCCCCACATCCTACTGAAGAGGGAACCGACTACCATGATGACAACCTAATAGACAGGCAGACACATATTACATACACACACACATATATATATTTATATATATATTTGAGTTTATCAAGTTCAAAACCAGTCTAAGCAGCACTCCAATTTGAGTAAAAACTTTCCCAATTCAAATGCTTGAATGTAGAATCCTGCTGTTTGAGAGAAGCTCTTGTAATTGTGGCACAAAACAGTTACACAAACGCAAACTACACCCAGAGGCCTCTGAAATGCCACAGCTGCACAATCTCAAAAGAAAACTATTTCAACACAAATCTAAATTCTGCTCCCCAACCACCTGCAAACACTTGACCGCCGATTCCTCCATCATTATCGTTGGACTGGTTTCAAATGATGCCAACACATAAAACCAGCCACAACCAGTCCGAGTCATTTAGCAGCAGTCTCGCTGCAGTTTAGAACTGGCCAGGGTCCAACCACCACGCAGGGCTAACCTTTGGAAAACACTGAGACCTCTGAAGAATGTGACCATGGTCAATGAAATGGCGAGGGAGGGAGGAAAAAGAAAAGGCAAACAAATACATTATTCAGTGCATGGGCTCTTTCAAGGCAAACGTCCCAAAATGCGAAATGGGACAGAATAACCAGCTAGAATGATTGCTACAGCATTATTTCAGCTTGTTACTGTGACAAAGGGTTTGCACAAAAATGACCCGTCAGCAGTAAGAGAACAGCAAGATTCCTAGGAGACCTTCATTCTGCAGAAACTCACAGAAAAGAAACTGGAGTGAAAAGCTCAAATATGCATTCGTCAAGACTCAATTTCCTTAAATCATTACCTTCTCAAGCCACCTGTTCATTGTAAATCAAACTAAATTAAATGCTCTAACAATGGATCAAATAGCTTTCTTTACGGAAGCCAAAACTTTATTATACTGGGAGTTTCTCAACTCCCATTTACTCTGTTCCCAACAGGTAGACGTTTTTACCAGAAACCTAATATATGCTAAATGCACTCGCAGCTGGCAATTTGACAGATAAAATTAGATAGAAGGTTGTGCTCAAGTGGATAAAAGATGTCAGCGGAGCCAGACTAGGTTAAAAGAAAAGAGACTGTGGTAGCGATATTCACTGGTTAGCTATCAACAGGACTTCATATCCGTCCTGCTGTTGCTATAAATGTGTAAACAGGAAACTGCAAGTTAAGGATATTAACCGTTCACGGCAATGATAAGTCAGTGTTATCCTTAAAGTTAGTCCCGTATGTCCCCACATGACTAAAAACTAAGTTACAGCAAGTTACAGGAATCAAGAAATATGGTTACCTGTGGACTCCATACTTAACCTCACCTGACTATTCGGTAAGGATTCATAAAATGGACTGCATTTTGTTGCAGTTTGTAAGAATAAAAGCTTGCAGCTTTAGTTAAAGTAAATGTAGGTCATTAGGATGAGGAGCAAAGAGATTTCCTGTTCATCTGTTTATGCTTCTTAAATCACTTTCAACTAGAGACAAGTCAAAACAAAGAGGCACTCTGCATGAGCTGGAGGAAAATATTCAGAAAAATCTCCCTTGTATCCTTTTGTTAAATTTTCCTCATTGACAAGCCTGAACACTTCGCCCTCCCACCGTGCCCACATGACGCAACAGGTGTGCCAAACTGTCGTCACAAAGATGACAAGACACTATGTACTACGATGCAGTTGTGTACACATCCCACACAACTTCAGGAGTAGCAGCACAGACACACCCATCCCAGATGCACGCCGCCTTATCCCACTTCCCCCTGCCAGAGAAAAGACAAGTTTAGCCTGAGGGACTTTGTTCTGCACAGGCTTCATGCACACTGCTCAGCTGGGAGCTTCTGTGACACAACAGTTGCTCTCTAATCCTTCCTACACACAGTTCAGGGGGTCACACAAGCTAATAGACTCAGTTTCTTCATCCAAGGGATGTTTGTACGTTTGTCTTACTGGCTTCTATGTGATTATATGGAGGAACACGAGAGTAGGTGAGTAGGAAACCTAAAGAAAAGAGGCAAAGAAGAAAGTTAAAAAAAAAAAAAAATCCAGATAAACACCATGACTGGTCTCATGGCTTGCTTCATACTCTGCTGCCTTATGTCCTGGAAATCTGTATGACTAATGTGTCATAAAGTCAAGCCCAGACCAGTTCTTACACTCACACATTTTTACTGAACAGCAAAAACACTCTAAATAACAAAAAAGCGAGAGAGCATACTTTAAACATGACCAGAAACTATTGATAGATCCTGAGTGCTGTGTATCCAGGCCTGTCACCTGTTCAACCTCTTCAATCCCTAATTATCACGAATAAAACAACAAAACTGGATCATTTGTTTAACCTTTCCTTTGGCTCACCCTTTGCATCCATACATAACGCAACACTATTTTTTAATCTACTGTAATAAATAGTTATACCATTGGTTGGAGTCTCAACATGTGAAGTTCTCAGAAGTTCAGGGTTCATTGATTCTTTCAAGATGAGTCTTTGAAGGAAACTGTGTCTTACAGAGACCCAACAGGTTAACAATGGAAAAGAAAATAGATGAAAAGAAGAAAAAAAGAGAGCCACATACAGATATGGTCTTACCAGGAGTAATACTGTCTGAAGTGTGGAGGCACCTTTCCAACTTGATGTGGTAACCCGCCTCCTGCGTCTAAGAGCCGCTCAGATCTCGTCTGGGATCAGATCGCAGGTCGCTCCTCTGACGGCTTAAGAGCGTCGCTCTCCAGCTGTAAAACTTTCACTGTGAGTGTGTGTGTGTGTGTGTTTTTATCTGACAGTAGCGAAACCTCTGCAGCGAAAAGGGATGCAGTTTGCCGGCTACTTTTGTCCTACAACTGAGGAAGTTGCTGGTGAGTCACAAGATCCCGCCTCCCCCCCAAAAAACATTCCTCCCTCCCTTTTTTTTTCTTTTTTCTTTTTTTTTTTTTCTGCGACTTCAAACGGGAGCAGAGAGAAGTCCAGGCAGGAGACTGGATTCCTACAGGGCCCTTTGTGTTTGCTACAGTCTGTTAAAAGTCCGTTTTAATAGAATTTTGTGTTACGTTTTGGAGTTTATGTGCTAAATTTGTAAAGCCCGCATGTCACATGGTTTCTAGATAAGTGAGAGCTGGCTGCTGGGCACCTCTGAAATTCTTTTCATTGAATTTGTTATTCCATTAACAAATTAACCAATGAAATATGAAAAACGGATACATCCCTTATATCAACAATCCTACATAATTGACACATAATGGGTTTCTACAGGGACTCAGTAGCGGTGGTTCATCTTCTAATAGAGATTTTATTATATGCCCTGTAGTCTTTTTCACACTTAACGATTTTACAGACAAATATGTACAAATGAGAAAAAAGAAATAAAACACTGACACCCTTTGCCCTTAGTGACCTTTGCTGATCTCTGTATGGCCTAGCATAACCAAACATGGTAAAGACTAGCCCAGCTATTAAATTACATTTCCCTTTCACAATGTCTCAAGTCCTAATTTTCATTTTTGTCATGACTCAACAAGAGGGAGTGACGTCTAGCCTGGATGCAGCTGGCTTGCCGTTTTGTCACCCATGGAATGATCCTTACCTGGGATTTGACTCATTACAGTTAGTCAGTTATACATTAAAACACTGTGTTATTGACAGAAGCACCTCCCCATGTGATAGATAGCATTCTTCTTGTGTGTCTAATGACTTTAAGGGGTGATATGAAGCTCAACAGTCACCACTTCCTCTTGTAGTTGGTGTTTTTCAGTCTTATCTGCTGCAGCTCAAGCAGAGCAAAACAGTCTGGCCAAGAAGATCTGCAGGCTTATACCAAGACTGTAATTACTCATAGGAAACTGTTTTGTTTTTCTTCAAACTACACCTCACCAGATATTCAGCACCAGTAATTCATAATAAACTGAAAACGCAAATCTGTCATAGCTGTTGTGTGAATACAATGAATACAAAGTGATGCTGCTAGATGGGTGAACAGTGTGGTGATATCGCTTTAGTTCGTGCAAAGTGAAATCTTCTTTGCTTATGCTAACAAAAGAAACAAGTCAGAATAACTGAAGGACAGGCACAAAGGAAGGCCAGTTGAAGAGCAAGTCACTGTGGAGAGGAACACCACATGGAACTCTTTTGGTTAAAATGCAAATAATGGAGTGCTGTTTTTCTCAAACAATCAAAAATGCATGCAAAAATACAATTGTACAAACGTATTTTTGCACGGTACAGATTTTGATTTTTTTCAAACTGTAGCTTCCTTTATAAGATGAAAGTATATGTTGCAATATGAACTGACGGAGTGAAAACAGGTTGAATGTGTTCATAATAGTTCAAATGATGGGGTGATGGGTTTTAATGCACTATTTGGCAATCAGACACAGTATAGCTGGAGCATAAACCTTAGAATTTACCTTTGAAAACACCCTGAAAAGTTATTTCAACATAAAAAAGAATTCTGACACAATTTCAATTGACTTTCATTAGATGACAGGATTTACTATCCTTACGACTTTGCAAAAGACAAACTGATGAGTGTGTTTTCACCCACAAATCATAACGTCATGTTATAACACATTGTGTTCTCCAGTGGAATAATTTCCAGACATCTATGATCTTATGCTGTTGTGACAGGACATTTAATAGTTAAAAACAGTTTTCAAGTCGGAGTTGTGTTGGAGGAATAAAACACCAGACTTTTACCTAGCCACCAGACATCAGTATTGTTACACTTCAGCTTTACTCTCATTTTGTATTTTCCATTTTCAGCCATAGTTTGGTTGGGTTTTAGGAAAATGTTGTGGTTTGGGTTTAAGTTGCATTTTAACCACATGGTGCATTTCTACCGTCTGCAACAAGCTCTCCATTTTTGCAGCTTCATAGCATTTACTAGAAACATTAAGAGACTAGTATGGTAGTGTATAATGAAGTCTATGAGAATAACCTGCCTTTTGAAAAATTATGCTTAAAGTGTATCCTTTTTGTTAAGCACTGACAGTGATCTCTTACTATGTTTATTGTTATTCTTTTTGGTGTTGTTTAGCATTAACATGCCAAGACAAAAACAGTCGTGGCTCCTGCTAAAACATCTTATTCACATAAGTTGAAAATAAGAATAAATTGTGAATGTACAGTATAAGGTTGGATTCATTCATAACAATCTCTTAGGTAACCATAGTTACAAAGCGCCACAGTGGCTGGGTTAAAGGTGTGGATGAGATCTGCTTCGAGTTCCTTGAGGCCCTGGAAGTTGTGGGGATGTCTTGGTTGATATTCTTCTGCGATATTGCATGGACATCAAGGGTATAAGTAGACTGGAGTGGCAGCTTTCATTTTCAAGAATAGAGACCATCCTTCTTGCCTTCTGTATGGAAGATGAAATCTATTCAAGAACTAAGAAAAGGAAGTCCAGTTGCCTTGATTCAAGCTTCTGAGAGAAGTTGGAGGATGTGTTACATTTACATGCCTCAACGTCCCTGGTAAGGTCTGTGCTCTGCACGAAAAAACAAAGTGCATTCTGTCCATTTGGTGGACTACCGGATCAACTCTATACCGTTGCTAGGGTCTTGCAGGAACCATGAGAGTTTGCACAACAAGCCCACATTTGCTTTGTCGTGGTGAAGCAATTCAATTGACTGTCTTGTGGATTCCTGTTGAGAATTTCTGTTGGCAATGTGGTATGCAAGATCCGCTGCTATGGACCATTCAGTACCTTTACAAGAGGAGCAAGAGTTTGGTTGGCATTGGTGGTAGCATGTCGGATTAGTTCCAGATGGGAGATGGTCTTTGTCAGGGCTGCACTTTGTCACCTACCCTATTATAAAAAGCTTTATGGACAAAATATGATCTTGTTTTTTTAAAAAAACTAAAATAAGATGTTTTTGTGAAAGTCTGTGGTGAAAAATATTATAGTGTTATTTCTTTATATACAGTATCATGGATGTGGCATTTGTTGTGCTGTATGTATTTAACTTAACTGACCTCTGCTTTTTTTTTTTTTTTGAAAATACCTGAGAAAAATAACCTATTTTACATGTGAAAAGGCTAAATAAATACATGTTGACTGAAACTCGTGACTCTTGTTTTTCATGGTCCTGTGACAACTGGGAGAATG
The DNA here is from genome assembly GCA_028564865.1 of Zenarchopterus dispar. Lineage (NCBI taxonomy): Eukaryota > Metazoa > Chordata > Actinopteri > Beloniformes > Zenarchopteridae > Zenarchopterus > Zenarchopterus dispar. The sequence continues at coordinate 15,036,103 of JAOWBL010000008.1, forward strand.
TGATCTGCACTGGTCTGACCCCTCAATTTCCCACAACACCCTAATTATAAATTCTAATTTTACACTCTGAGGCGTGGTTCTTTCAGGCTGTGTGCAACAAATTACAGGATACATGCCTGTCAATTCATCGAAGTGCAAATGGCTTGATGACTCGTTTGCTGTGCCTCTTTTCTCAGAAGGTCAGAAGTAACTCCATTTTACCTTTAAAATGAGACATGTCTCTGTTTAAGTTTTGAAAAACAAGTTAAAGGAATTATGATGAAATTCAATTTTGTGCTACACTGTTATGCTTGAACTTTTTTTTCTTTATATGTGATTTTGGGACACCTGAGTTAAATTAACTCAAATGAGCATCATGCTCCTGAGCACAAGACTAATGGGACAATACACTGTTAAATGCTGCACTTAAGTGATAATTAGGTCTGCCTTCTAGTAACAGGAGCCTGTTCTCATCAGATGTGTGAAGGCAAGCGGAAACCTTGACCTGCTGGGATAAAATATTTTACTATACCAAGTTTTGCACAAACCGCCACACCGTGAAGGGTTATGTATATTGTAAATGCATTTGGTTCAGATAAGAGGCCACATGAAGTCATTTTCTGGCTTTACAAAATACAATGGAACAATCAAGAAATGAAACAAGCTCTTGAAAAAAAAAACAAAAAAAAACAGCACCAACCATCATCTGAAAAGCTCATTCCTGTCTCACCACTTTACTGTTGTGATTGTTTCCACAATAAACCCAGTCATTGCACAATATCCACTTTCAAAATTGAGCTAAGAAAACCATACTGGAACTGAATTATGTATGGACATAATTCAGTTTCATTATGGTTTGAATTATGTATAGACATAATTCAGTTTCAATATGGTTTTCTTAGCTTGCTTCTATGTTAAGAATCCCACTCTGAAGTTCTCCCATGCTGGACTGGGATAAGGAGAATGTAACAAGAAAAGTGCGATGAAGTTAAGGACATCGTCAATGAAATGAAAGTAGTGAAAAGCGATGCCGACTCAAATGAGCGTTGTCACACGTTACAATTAAGACACTTGGATTATTATGACTGATTTCTCCACGTGGAATAAGAAATGTCCTTTTGTGAAAAGTTCAGGAGGAACTAGTTCTAACAAGCTGATCACAGATACTTTTGGCCACTGAGATAAATCTGGAAACTTACCTCATAAAGTTTCACCTTTTGTAGTTTATGTAAGCCCCATTTCTTCAGGACCGTTAGACTGTGGGATTACAACTATTCTTCCATTACGTTATTAACAGGACAGTCTACATTCGTCTTTTCTCTGCACTTTTAGCATAGACTACAGCTTGGTCTCTTGGTGAAATGAGAAAAAGACATCTTTTCATCTGTCTGTGAACATTAGCTGTGACTATAAGCTATTTTGACAAAAAGCTGTTATGTTTCTAAAACTCAAACTACAAACAGTTAACATCTAAACATAACCACTAAAGTCTGATTTCGTAGACCCAACTAAAGGGAAAGTGAAAATAAAAGTCAATAGATGGTGTAAAGTTTAGAACAAGTGCCAGTTAAGGTACAGAGTGGAAGCAAACTTGGATGATGGTCGCTTATAACTCCAACATAATCTCATGCAGCGTGCTGACGTAGATGTAGATTTTTCTTTTTTACTCTTTTTTTAACTCGCTGCCATGCCTTTGTCAGTTGTTTAAGATAACACTGCATGTTACACAAGAAAAAAAGAAAGACACTTCTAAAGAAATGACTCACTAGATTTCCTGACAAGTCAACATGTTTCACTGTGACTGAAGTGCCAAAGACGGATCCATTATAAAAACAGACATATCTGCATCCGTCCACTGTCCGAGGTTTCGTTAGAGAGACTGGGGTCTTATGCTTGTTTGGTTTCTTGCTTGGTTAGTTTTGTTTCTTTAATTGCTTTCTTGAGTCTTTTAGGCAACATGATGTCCACTGCAGCTCTGTGAGCTAGCGTCACTGTGGTTGATGTGTGACATGGTAACCACCAAAAGTTACATTGGTGGTTTTTGCTAATAGTCGGGATGGGAGACTGGTCAAATATTCCTTCAAAGGAAATTGAAACTGATATTTTAAGATGAAAATACTCATTTGAGTCACTTTAAGGTCAAAATATGTTTATTTTTTCAGCGGGAACTCCAAAATGTACAGTTTTACAGAAGCAGAGATTAGTTTTTGGTGGACTTCTAGCTGCTGAAGTGCGACTTTAACCGAGAGAGCAATAGTTCGTGTGGCTGTAGCTGTCAAAGAAATTTATAAGAAGGAAAAGCACAAAAAAGTCCTCTGAGACTGGAATGGAAATATAAGGTAGCACAAAATTGAAATAAGTAAAGTACAAGCACCTCGAAGCTTAAATAATGTGATTCCAGCACAACCATTGAAAGAAGATATAGCTTAACAACTGCAAATGTGGCTCGTGCATTTTTTGACTGGGCAGGCCTGGCGGCTCACTCCAGATGAGGACCAACCATGGTCCGGGGAGACATACCAAAGTCCTGAGCTCAGCCCAAGTGCAGAAGTCTTACAATATGTCAGCAGTGTTATTTTTACAGGGTCATATTAGCGAACCGAATGGCTCTGCATCTGCTCCACAAGGGCATTCTTCCACTGCTGACCCTGAACAAACCCACAAGCTCTTGCACTCCTGTTCTTGCATCAGCTTGTTACGAACCCCTGATTTCCAAAGTAGTATTTACCCCTGCTGTGGCTCACCAGGCATTTCACTTGTAATGATAGACACTCACATGAATTAAACAGCACAAAGCCCAGTAAGGCGGAGTGTAGACATTTGACCCGTAAATCCTGACTACTGTGTATGTTTGCCTAGTTAAACACATGTTAGTGGGTGAGTGGATCAGTCAGGCCTTGGGCTGAAACCTTAACAGAAAACAGGGTCATTAGCCATCGGACTGATAAACAAGCCAGTGACATAATGTGGAAACACTGACCCCATTCATAGGTCTCAACGCCCACAAAACATTGTGCATGCCAGGCAAATCTCACACGTATAAAACAAATTCCTTGTGGTCGGCGAGGCATAGTGAGCTTTCATGGGGGAAACTGGTTATGTAGCAGAATATCAATCTATCCGACTGCCTTCTCCTCACATCCCCAAAGAGTTGGGAGTCTGGGTGAGATCACGGAACTGGTGCCGCTGTGGTTTTGGTCTTTGTCTCTCTTCGCCTCTAAATATCATGTCAGGAAGTGGACAGTGTTTTCTCCCAGGGTAGAGCGGTGACCCTCATCCTCCGAGGTCCTGCAACACTCACCAAATGGAGAGAAAAAAAGAGCACGAAGGGTCTTGGTGTATACATTTAACTTCGTTTCATGTGAGTCAAATCATTATGATGCTTGTAGACCTGTGGGATTTATATAACACAATGTTTAGAGTTCATAAAGACATTTGCAATTTGTTTTCTGTTTGACAGTGTGGGAGTTTTTTTTATGACATATTACAGGGCTTTATTTAGTTTCTTTCAAGTTTCTTGGACTGGGCACAAATCAAAACAAAGTGTTTTAAATAACACAAAACATAGCTTGCTACCAATTAATGTTAAACGTGCACTCTGGCAAACGCTATCCTTCTTTTTAATGAACAAAATAATTTAATGTTTAAAATGTGGAGCCTGTACATATTAAACCAGCAGGACTCCACTAATGCTCACTTGTTTTACGTCTTTCTTGTGCCAGGCATGCAGTGTGCACTGTTCAAGAATGGAGGTTAAAAAAAAAAGCATTGATGCTCTAATTGATGAAGATTAATCACATTTTACTTTGTCAGGGAGTCCCATTGTGGACAATTTATAGTAAGGGATTACTTCAAGTCACCTGAAGAACTTTGAACCTAAATCACATAAAATTATTAAATAGGATTTATTACCATGAGATTAAATTACTTAGTTGTTTAAATGCATTTCCAGCTCATTTCTAAATGGGTAATTTCAAAATACCGGTGGTGGTCCAAGTCGCTTACCTTTCTATGAACTGAAAGTGCTAATTCAATAACAAAACAATAAAGTTCATGTGACTCTACTTATGAAGAAGACTTATTGCAGTAGTGCAGACACCAGTCTGTTTTTCATTAATTTTGCCTTCTCCCCCTTTTTTCATGCACAGTTGAAACGAGAACTTTACATAGACTATAAAAAGACACATAACCTTTTTTTCTCACCCTCTGAGATTAGATCAGACTAAACCTTTTCTGTATTAGGTCAGTTAGAATTGCCAAAATTACCTCTATTTGTTAAACGTCATAATAAATAGAGAGAAAAAATGTATATGCTTTTTTTCAAAGTCAGCAGTTTATACACACAAAGATTAAACAGTTTGTGGTAGCCCATATCATGATGTCATGGCTTTGGAAGCTTCTGATATTTTAAGTGACAACATTTGAAATAATTGTGGCCTACCTCAAACACTGCTTTCCTGTGCGACACCACTGGAAACTCAAAGGAAATCAGCCAAGATATCAGGAAGAGAACGGTGGACCTCCACAAGTCTGGTGCCATGTTCATCTGTTCAAACAATTATATCTAAAAAACATGTGAATGTCTACCCATCAGACCATTCTGAAACAAGATAGGTTATGTGTTCCAGAGAAAAACATTCTTAGGTGTGAAATGTTCATATCAATCCCAGAACAAAAGAAAAAGACCATGTGAAGATACTGACTGAAGCTGGTAAGAGAGAGTCATCCACAGTCAAACCCTGTACCAATATGGATTGACAGGTCATTCAAGGAGGGAGAGGCCATTACTCCAAAAGGCATCTAAAAAACGCCAGGTTACAGTTTACAAGTGAACACTTGCACAAAGACCTTAATCTTTGGGGATATGTCCCATAGCCTGGTGCAACTAAAGTTGAACCGTTTTGTTACATTTGGAGGAAAAAGAGGAAAAAAAAGAAAGAAAGAAGGGAAAAATAAGAAAAGAAAAGAAAGGAAAAGAAAGGAAAAGAAAAGAAAAGAAAAGAAAAGAAAAGGAAAAACTTGAAAGCCTGGGAACACCAGCCCAACTGTGAAGTACAGGGGTGGCAGCGTCATGTTGTGAGGTGTTTTGCTGCAGGAGGGACTGGTTTGCATCACAAAATAGATGATATGAGGAAATAAAAATAATGACGAAAAAAAGACATCACCCAGGAAGTTAACCCTTTGCTGGGAAAATAACCTCTTTGGTAGCTTTAGTAGCCATACATCCTATGATAGTTTTGATAAATAAAAAAAGTTATAAGGTTAAAAACGTTAATTTTATATGTTTCAATAATCCTCTAGAGTCTAAATGTTTAAATTTCAAGTATTTTATTGACTGTCCTGTAAAGGGTTCAAGCTTGGCTGGAAATGCATCTTCCAAATATACAATGACCCCAAGACTTTTTTAAAAAACTAAGATGTTTTAAAACTCTACTCATATTGTATACTTATACTTGTCTATATAACGCCATGATAAAGAATTCCACAATGAACAAAGCAAATACATGAAATAAGACTGTGTCCAGTATCTTCTCCAAGAAAACAATTTCTTTACAACAGCGCCCTCTGGCGTTCATATGCTCATCTCCAATTTACAGTATTATAGTCAGAACTTTTTAAAAATATTGAAAACTTCCAGTTTTTTCTTCAAACAACCTATGTTAAATATGAAGGTTTATTGGTAATATTAATCACGTTTTAGCTGTTGCTCCCGAGGTGTTTTCAGTGACAATTAAGTGGCGAATCTGCGACGAGGAGAAGAAAACACGAAGCTCTGCAGCCGGCAATAAAACCACGTGTTCAGCTCTCAACGAAGCAAACCAGAAGCAACAGACAAATTTCAGTCACTGTGTGTGTTGGAAGAGCTTCACATTTATTTGACTCTTTTCTGGCTTGTAGAGGTTTTTCAAAGATGTCGTCTTTCAGAAAAGCGTTGAAATCCCGTCAGAGAAACCACCATGAAAGATCTCAGGTGAGCTCTTTACAGTTTTGTTGGTTAGCTTGTTAGCTTAGCAGCCAGCCAGTCGATAATACTAATAATCACAATACTAATACTGTTTCATTTGATCTGGCCAGCCTGGTTAGCTTGTTGGCTTAGCAGTCAGCCAGTAGATAATAATAATAATAACAATAACAACAACAATAATAATAATTATAATAATGATAATAATAATAATGTTTAATTTGTCTGGCCAGCCTGGTTTTAGGAAACATTTGGGACTGCTGGAGAAGAAGAAAGACTATAAACTCCGTGCAGTGTGAGTACAAGTCACACTTTCAATGTTTTCATTATTCATTTATATCCTTCCTGACAACTGTTGTTTAATGACACATGCTTAACTTTGTTTTCTGTGATTACAGTGATTACCACAAGAAACAAAACACTCTCTCTGCTCTGCGAAAGAAAGCTCTGGAAAAGAACCCGGATGAGTTTTACTTCAATATGATCAGCTCGAAACTGGAGGTAAAGATCAATAATTATCATGAGAATAGCACTTGGTGTCTACTTTACCTTAGAATTTCATTGTTGTTTTTTATAATGGGTCATATTGACAGGATGGAGTTCATGTGATGAAGAAGGAGGAGGTGGAGGTGACGGAGGAGCAGAAGAAAGTGATGAGGACTCAGGATATCAGATATATAGAGATGAAAAGGGTGGCAGAGGCGAAGGTTTGTTAAATGTCTCTTGACTTAACTGTTTTCTGTAATGCATGAAGTGGACTGTTCACACATGAATAACAGATTTCCCTCTTCTACTTTCCTGTATTCTTGAACTCCCTCTTATACTCTTTAGTAAGTAAATAATATTTCTAATGCGCTGCCTTTCATTGGCAACAGTTACAAAGTGCTAAACAATAAAATTGAAATAGTAACATAAAAACAACTAATGCTTTTGAAAGCAAACAAAGGGACAAAAAGCAGCAGAAAACATCACCTCTTTTTATGACTCATCCTGTACTGAAGAGGATTTAGCTCCAAATGCAGGTGTGACTGCATTCAGGATGCATCAAAATAGAGTTGTTCTGATACCAATACCAGTATAGGAAATACTTGCAGATATTGCCACAAATATAGGTATCAGTGATAATTTATGTCTGTGCACCATACAATACCACATACTGCACTATTTTATGTTGGAAAATTCTACCAGGAAAGCTGTGACGTGGTTTCCAGACTACGGCAAGAACAATGGTGGGCAAAACTGTAGAATTCATCATCCAAGATGGCCAGCTCCTATTGGTCATTGAAAATGTTAAATTTCAATGTGTGGTTGAACATCTGGAACCATGGTAGTTTCCCAGGTAAGTAATACAATTCTAAAATTGCTATGTGTTTAATAGTTACTCTTTATCTGACGTTAATTAAGCAAAAAAAAAAGAACCTCAGTTTGAGATGATACAGAAAGCTTAAATACTGGAATTGGTATCAGAAAACAAAACAAAACAACAAAAATTGGTATTGGAACATCTCTATGTCATGAGTGTACTTTTACAAACACATGTCTGTGTTTATTTTTGCAGTAAAAGAAAGCAAAGTAGGTTCTGGCTAAACAGGCCCTGTTTCAGTCAGTTAAACTTTATTTACTCAAGATGACTCAGTTAGATGAGTTTTGACAATAAACTGTACACTCTTCTAACTAATTGTACTTAATTGTACACTCTTCCTGCACTCTCCCTGGAATGCAGGAACAAATCAGATTCATTGTTGGTCCGTATTACATGTCAGAAAACTTAAAAGTTGTGTGACTCATTGTCCCTCTTAGAGCAAGTTTTAAGTGGTGAAAGGTTTCTCGGTAGCAGCAGGAGCACTGTTGTACAGTGCTTTAAAAAACTCAAAACTTGCATATCACTTCCTCCTGTAACGTTCTTCTCAACATCTTGTGCTTTCAGAAAATTGAGAGACTCAAGGGAGAGCTCCATCTTCTGGATGCAGAGAGCCAAGTAAAAAACAAACACACTTTTTTTGTGGATTCCAAAAAGGAAGGTGAATGCAAATATTTGTTTTTGACTTTTTGCTGGATAAAATCTTCAGATCTGTGTACATAAATGCAGCCGTTTAAATTTGAGTTCCTGAGAGGTGTTTAATTTATCTTTTGAACTTGTGTGCCCTCAGTACAGACTTTTGACCTGGCAAAGCACCTTGACACAGCTCCAGAGTTGGTGGACAGAGTTTACAACAGACCAACTCTTAAAACTCTGGAGACTAAGAGCATCCAAGGTGCTGTGGAACCAAACAGCATACAGGTGTGTGGCATTGATAACTTTTTTTTTTTTTTTTTTTTTTGATACAAAAGGGAACTTTTGTATCAAAAAGGGAGAAACATACTTTTCTAATGTCTGAAGTTTAGGTTTTCAGTACAATATTAGTTGATATAAAACTCCTTGGCTAAAGTCACTGACAAGAGGATCATGTTTTTGTTGCCTCTGTAGAAGCTGGCAAGGCAAAGGAAGCATCAGTATAAAATCCTGTCCCAGAGGATCGACAGAGAGAAGAAAATGTTTGTCATCAGCCAGAAAATTCAGACCCGGAAGGACCTGCAGGTGGGAATTTTTCAACACCAACGTTTTCTTGTTATTGTCCTAAAACCATTTGAAGGGTGTAACATTTATTTATTTATTTAAAATACTACAGGACAAGACCAAGAAAGTGAAGGTAAAAAAGGAGACAGCTAACGCTCCTGCTGTCTACAAGTTTGAGGCGAAGAGGAAACGCTGAGAAACTATGGGACAAACTGTGGAAGAATAAATCATTTTTGGAATACTTGTCACGGACTTCTACAGCTTTGATCATCGAAGAGTTAGAAGATGATTGTTTCATTGTTGCAGTTGTTCATTTTTGTATATATTAAAACAATTTAGTTTCTTTCAAATAAAAATAGGACTTCCTGATGTAGATAGAATTTGTGCGTTTAAACAATATTTAAGGCTTGATTTCTGAAGAGGCTTCACACTAAATTTAATCAGAGTTTGTAGTTTGTGCTTTCATCGTCTGATCTGCACTGTGGTGCTACGTTTTAATATTTTCCTAGCACCGCTAGGGGGCATTGGTGTTCTTTGACAGGAAAATGAAACGCTTGCTAGAGCACAGGGCAATTATAAAAGGGTAAAGTGAACCCTCGAGGTAACTAGTCTGAGGCGACATTTAAAAGTAAGGTATACATTTTGGTTATTAAAATTTGGATGAACTACCAATTTCTTCAGCCATTCGGGTGCTACAGGTCAATGATTCATTAAGTGGAAAACTGGTGTTGGACCTTGAAACTGCACTTGAAACCAGAAACGGGCAGTGATGCTCCATTTCAAAGCTCCTTCAGATGTAACCACAGAATACATCTTCCATCCATACTTTGACCACACCTTATTTATTTTAAGCTGAAATCCCCATAATATTAACTTGACAGCGTTGATTTCAGATATTGTCAGCATTGATTTCAGATTTTCAGATGTAATTGACAGTTGTGATGCATTGTTTAAGACTTTTAAAATTTAGCTTTTATTTTTTAATATTAACCAGTGGTTCCGAGTCATTTTTGTTGGGAAGTGTCACAGCTGGTACAGGTTCAGCTCAGTCTTTAGAGCCTCTGAAGTATGCCTGCTGCAGCAGACCTTTAACAGGCCTTTTTCACGTGTTGCAGCAGAGTTATAGTCTCTTGATGCAACTAACAAGATTAAATATGATTTTGTTGAAAATTAACAAGAACTGATAACAATAATGCAACTCTTGGGTCATTAGCTCGTTTTAATCAAAGTGAACCAATGAGGTCGTATCTCTCCATCAACCACTGTGTGGTCATGCACGTTCATGTTGTGAGAGCAACTAAAGTGTATTTGAGCGCGCTTCCTTCGACCCGTACCCTGGGATAGACTGAAGATCTGCCTCCACACAGCAGATCGCAGTGACCCACACTTGATTGATCATTGCGGTGGCAGCAGCTTCATAAACAGGGCCCATCCATCAGCTTCTCCTGGGAGACGCTGAAGGGGAGGAACAGGGAGAGATAACCGGATGAATGTGTCAAGAGGAGAAGAGCGAGGTGGAAGGGTTGCAGGAGAGGGACCAGAGGCCTTGGCTCAAACACTGCTGACCAGAGCAAAGGTGAGCCAACAGCTCTGTATGAGCCAAAACAGGGAGAGATTAATACTTAATGTCCTTTTGGTTTAGTTACTTTCATTTGAATTTCATTAAAGCTAACAGCTTTAACTGCCTAAAATCTAGTGAAACAAAATACTCTGTTAGTTTGAGATGCTTATTTAGATATCTTGAGACGCACCACTTAGTACAGACAAGTAGGCTTTTATAGTACAATGCATGTTTATGTGTGTGAGTCGCACAAGAATACCCTGTTGTGACATTTCAATGTTTGACCGTTCATGTCAGAACTGTCGTATCCTGTGTACATTAGTGATTCACATCCTCAGCCAGCTCTCCCTCCCTCCCTCCTTCCTTCTGCTTTCCCCCCACCCTGCCCACCCTCCCTGCCCACCCTTCCTGCCCTCTGCTACTGCGTCACGATGCTGAGAGAGAGTGCGTGTACTCGGACCCTGAGGCCCACAGTCCATAAGCGGAGGGGGCGTGGGTCACTGAGGAGAGCCCAGGGGTCGAAACACTGTGTGCGCAGTTCCGGGACCCCTATCTGACTATGCAACCCAAGCACAGACAAGCCACTGTTCCTCCTCAAGCTCTCCTTTCATTCTCCCCAGCAACGGGACTCTTGGGCTGGGGGGCAGTGGCAGGACTCCGGGGTGGGCAGTGGGCGACCTTCTGATTTTAAAGATATAGACAGGCATTCCTCTATTGTCTAATGCCTCATAATTCATTTGACTACTCACACAGGCCATCCTGCACCCCCCCCCACCCCCACCCCCCCATATGCCATCTCTAAACTTAATGGCCCTTGAAGTTTGTTAACGAATAGTCACTTTTGGTATGGGGGGTTGGAAGTGGAGTTCTGGGTGGCAGTCACACAGCTGCAGGGTATGACATTGACCCTGATATGTAGAAACTGTTGGAGAGTGAAAGTGTAGCCTAGTTAAGAGCAAAATTAACACAAAAGAGCTTTGTTCTCCAAGTTTAGTAATGAGTCTTGAGGAAAAAACAAATCTGTTCAATCCATACGTTTTAATCCCAGCTGTCTGTTAGAACAGTACATTTGAAATCAATTTGCCTCATTTCAAGTTTAGAAACAAGAAATATTCCTTTTTTTAAAAAAAAAAGTAGTTTATATATAATTTCTCTCCTATGGCAAGTGCCTTTGACCAATGCACATAAATGTATTTAGTTTAATTTTTCTAAAAACCCAATACAATAAGACCAACATAAATATAATTTCTACTGCTGGTACCGGTGAAAAAATAAAATAGAAAATAAAAAAATGTTAAGAGGCAGCTCTTTTTGAGAGCCATCTAAAGAACACATTTGCTCAGTTTTTGACCTTCAGCTTCAGAAATCTCTGTGAAAACTGTTCAGTGAGTTAACCTCAGTGATGTTTGAGAAAAACTGCTGATTTTTTTAACATATGAATAAAATATCTCATCAATACCTACAGATAACTATGATCTTTTATTATCTTTGTATTAGACATTATTACAAATTTGCCTCTCCCCCACATGACATTAACCTTGGACTTAATCTCTACAAAACCACAAGTGCAGCACCTCCATGGACCTCATTCACCAACTTGTGCTGCATACAGATCCGGGGTTAAGGATGGTTAAGGACAGTGCTAATCGATCCCCCCAATTACAGAGAGCTGGAGAGGTGGGGAGAAGAGAGAGGTAGCCTGGGGTTTAAGTGTTGGGAGGGTATCTCCAAAATGCTAGGGTTGGGTGGATGAGAGGTAGTCTTTATCTGTGGATCCCCCCGTCTCCTTGAACTTGAAGCCGGGTGTCATGGTGCTTTTGAAGTGGTGGAAAGAGACGAGGGACAGAGGAGGGAGGAAGGAGGGGATGGTGAGAGGCAGTGTCTCCTTCATGCCAGGGGGAAGATGTCTGAAGGAAAATCTTTACAGCCTTGACAGTGCCCCTGATGTGCATGCTTTTTTGTGTATTTGTGGATATCTATGTGTATCTTAGTGTGTTTGTGTGAGTATGCGTGTTTGCCCGAGTTGAAAGTCTGACTCTTGCAATGAGGTGGGGATCACAGAGCCTCCTTTTTAAATTGCTGCTAATGAGCCCAGGCTGGTGAGAGGTACTCCAATTGATTAAATTTGCATGGAAGCCTAAATCATGATAGGGGCCTCATACTTGTGCGCCCCACCTCTAGGTGCGCACATACACACACAGGACCCCTGCTAGGCCCTCCCACCCCACCTCCCCATCAGACCTACGGGGGGTAACTCTCTGTAGGAGAGAGGGCCAGGATACACCAGGGGGAGGGTGTGTGTGTACACATTGGTGTGTGCGTGTCTGAGTGGTGTTGAACGGGGCGTGGAGCGCACCCATCTGCCCCGGTATTACTGTCAGTCCATCATTCAGGGGAATGCCAGGCGCATGCCTTGGGGACGTGTTCATTAGGCTTTAACTACCGGATCTGTCCTTGTCGCGCAGCTCCCTTGTGTCATTGTCTGTCTGAGATTGCACGTACGTATATTTATGCATGTGTCTTCTTGGATCAAAATAAAGAGCTCCCAGTTCACGCACAGAGCGTGAGTATTTGTGTGTTTTGAAACTGAGTAATATTCTGACAACACACAAACCAGACCGTTTGATACAGTAAACTGTGAGTCTAAAACAACTATCCATTTCTTCGCTATGTCCTGTTTCACTTCTTGGTATTTCTTTGATTTTCAGCATCTTAAAAATCTTTAAAAATTCAGACAAACACACTCTGCCAGTGAAATGCACTTTTTTTCCTATCAAATTTGCTGGTGTGTTTTACTAACCCTGACTTCTCTAATGGCAATGGCGTGACAATGCATGATGACAGCTACTTTGGGTGTGCACGTCTGCCTCGTGTAGTCTGACTAAGACTGAGGTGTTAGGATAAGTGTGTGTGTGTGCTCCGGGAGGGGACGGTGCTCTTGCATGGTTAGCCTGGGTGATTGCAGTAATCAGATGGGGGGTGTTAATCAGAGTTTGTTCGTCAGTGGCCTGATGAGGGGCGATGAGGGCCGCTGATTGTAATGTGATGCTTCGATCTGTGTCTTCGAAGAATACAGAGACAAACCACCAGGAGAATCACGATCATACAGTTTGTTTAGTTTGTTTTTCCCCTCTCCCCACTTCTGGATCACCATGACATACCGCCAAAGTCTAAACAAACAAGCAGAACAGAGCACTTCAAAATGCACAGAGGGGCATGTCACTGGCAAAATGCAGGCTCAATTATCATTACACAGAATGTTTTCATTCCAGTGGACACAGTAACCCATTGTGACATGATGGGTTGTATATCACTGTTTAGGTGTCAGTGTCCCCACTATTGAATAACAAGAGCAGGGGGAAGCAATGTGTGGGGGTTAGAGCGGAGAAAATAGTAGCTGAGGGTAATGTTTGGGGGTGGGGCATAAAAGTGTGACCCCAATGCCTTATGGTGCTGTCTTACTGAAGACGGGGTTGCATCAGAGCCCCTTTCCTCTTCCTTTCTTTTGCGGGAAGGCTGTACCAGCGCCATTATGGCTGCCTCATCAGCCAAGTCCCTATAAGGGCTGATACAAATTAATTAAGCTAATTAGGGACTGTGATTGCGAGTGTGATTATAGGGGCTGGGAGGGGAGGGAGGGAAGTTGGGAATGGAAGGATGAGGCAGGAGAGATGGAAACATGGAGGTGGGGGAGTGCTGGAAGCCAGGGCCTAGGCAATGATGAGCCGGGAGGTGTGGGAGAGGAGCCAAGATGCTCTGCATGGTTAATGAAGATTGTTAGTGCTTGCTTCCCTTTTGTGTTGTCTATTCCCCACCTTCTATTTACCATTTCCAGTTATTACATTTCACCTCTCTTGGCCTTAATTTTCTTCATCACTGTAGGTCTGATTTCATCATGCTTTATTATTTTTTTTTACATCACATGCAATTTTGATGAGTTTCATAGGTACTTAGTGGCAAAAGACAAACCAAAAAAAAAAAAAAATCACATTTTGACAACTTATTTGACCAAGCACCATTCATCTACAAAGCAGGAGTCTTTCTTTTGTTTATATTCTGTTGAATCATGCAACACAGGGTGCAGCACAGCACTGCCTATTGTTCACTTTAACTGTACTCCCCACAAGGAACAGAAATACCCTCCGGAAACACATATGCAGTCACACACATACATACAAGCTTGTCCTCGTATGCACAAGCAACCATGGCTCAACTTCAGATGCACAGGCTCTCTTCCTCATCCTCGCAGAGTCACACAGGCACACTCCAGAGGAGCAATATTTAAATCTCCTTGTATTTGTATTGGAAACAGAACAAAGACATTCTTCAGACCGAAGCAAAAGTGTTTTCTTGCCGGCATCAGCAATTCTAATGTTTCTAATGAGATGGAAGAGAAGAGGAATGACTGGAAGAAGTCAAGAAAAAAAAAAGTAATTTAAGTACAGAAATACCAGAAACGGTACAGTTTGAGGTTTCTATTGCCAAAGAAGTGCAATAAACTTTTGCCAGCATTGTCCACCTATTGCAATGTCACCTTTAGATATTGCTGCTTTATCAGTGCCACACTGAGCTGGTGGTGGATCGCGGTATTTGATTTCCAAGATTGTCCCTTTAGCTGCTTTTCTCTCTACTGCTATATCTTCCTATTGTCCTCTCTCTCACTTGCTCTCTCACATTGTCTCTGCCTCAGTATCAGTCGCAGGGATGTGATTAGGAAGCCAGTAGCAGACAGTGATAGGGGGGTGTACATATCATTGCTCTAATCTCGAGCTCCAGGAAAAAAAAAAAAAAGACCCTTTCTGTATTCAACTGCTAGGGATTCTGCATTGTAAATGGCTGTAAGGTAACTCTTTTCTTCATATGTGGAAACATTTGGGGAGGCATTTTCATGTAGAAAGTAAGAGAAACACGGAGTGTTTTCATAAAATACACATAACTGCTTTTTCCAAGAGAGTCCGATGAGAATGCAAATATGATTTTCATGTAAGTGTGTTGAATAAAAAGAAGATAAAGCTTAACTCCACTGCTGGAAACAACAGGCAAGAGCTACTTGAGCTTTCCATGACTTATCCCAGCACACAAAAAGCATATATTTAAACAGAGCCAGTATGGGAAGGCATTAATACCAGCATTTAAAAGCTAAAATAAATTAAATGTTTCTTAGTGAATGCTCTGGAAACATAAATAAGTCAATGCTTCATCATTCAGAAGTGTGTTTAGCAAGCAAACCTTAATCAGGAGGCTGGAGAGTTGGTGGTGGTTTGAATGTTTTAAGGGTGCAAAGTTTGACCCATTATGACTGTTTTTTTTTTTTAATTCCATATTGGTTTGCTTTGGAAAAAGAAATTTGAAACATGTCCTGCGTAAAACAAAGACCATTTTTTTCTTTTAAGTGTTTTTCATTTTTACCAATTTATACTTCCTAGTAACAATGATCAATAGACCCAATGGAACATTTCAAGATAGTTACACAGATTTTCCTGACAATATGAAGATTGGTTTTACATCATATTTTAAAATCAGAACCCCTTTTCTTAAAAATTTATAATTTTGTAAATATTTAGGAAAATCCCACCTAATTGCCACATTTATATTGAACAACTGACATAAATAGAATTAATGTCAAAATTATATCTAATTTTAGACCAAATCAGTTTTAGACCATTAAAGGTTGCTAAATTAAAATAAAATAAAATAAAATGAATAACATGAGGTATGATGACAAAGAAGCAAACAAGAAAAAAACCCCCACCAAAATATAAAAAGGCAACAAAAATTTATATACAGTAGCAATGACATCTGATTAATGAAGGACTTTTGGTTATATAAGGGTTGTGATCAGATTACCACACAACATTACTTATTGTGCATTATTTAACATAGGAATTAAGTATATGTATCATAAAATTATGTTTAATTATGTGTCACATAGCAAAGTCTATACTATAATAGTGTCTGTTAAATTCAGTATAAATGTCTGATTTGGATTACATCTTGGAATGATAAGTTAACTTAAAATCTCAACTCAGAGAGTGATATTAAATATGATTTTATCTTCTATAAACTTAAAGACACCAAAATGACATTGAATCAGTGTTTCCGTAATGTCTAGATGGGAAAAGTGAAGTTTTCAAAATTTTCACTTTATAACTTCAAGCACGAATGCAACACAAAGTGCTTTACTGAATAAAACAGCATTTGGTGTAGCCTGCACAAGTACAGAGAAAGGGACATGACAGACATCTAATAAATATTGTTTAAATGTTTGTTCAGTGGTTAGGTTCACTCTGTGGAAAGCCCAGTCACCACACAACTGAGACACTGCCCTCGCTTTGCTAAAGTAAACTTTCTCTTGGTTCCAGTTCAATAATTACCAAACAGGAATGAAAGTACTGATTTCCACTCCATAAGGAGGAAACGAATATGCAACCAGTACCCAGTTACCAACTCTTTCTGGTAATTGTTTTTTTTTTTTTTTTTTTTTTGTTTACACAGTGCATATGATTTGCTTTGACAAAGAAAAAAAAAGCTAGGCATTTTTTGGAAGGACAAGTAATAAAAATATAACAATTCTTTATGTTTTACAGCAAACACATGATGGAGATGAGGAATTATTTGGTTAATGTGCTGAAACATTCCTGTTTTAAAGGTTTCTGGGCAAGCCTTTAGTAAATTAACATCTGAGATTTTATAACATTATCATTACTTTATTCTGGGACTATGTATGTAATACACTCATAATCCTTTTGTTAGTTTACTTTCACATTTATAGTCTGTTACAGATTTCCATGGACAAAGGAAAAAGTGCTAGAATCAGTACTTGTTTAGATTTAAGAGAGGAATAATTAGAATAAATCAATATAGCTGTTTAACTACAGACTTTGGTCCTAATGAGGTGCAATTAATGCTGATATAACTCAATTATTCTATGTAATGTAAGTTTTATGAGATGATATTAACTTCTATAATAATTGAGATCCAGCTGAAGTCATGTTAGGCCCATATGCCTCAAACAGGAAAAGAACTGAGATAAGACCGATGATGCTCAGACTGAGTAAGTGCTTGCCTGTGGATGTGTGTGTTGGAGAGCAGGGAACCCTGGCGATTACTCTGGCCTTTGAGAAGTCCCTGACTCTTGGCTCCAGAGCTCCAGCCTCACTGATAAGCATGAGACTTGTCAGGTGGAAGGTAAATACAGTACTTAAGAATTCCTCTCTCATTCTGTGGTCACACTTATGCTTTAATTAAAGCCCTGAGAGCGAGAGAACCAGAGAGAGCGATAGCCCTGCAATGAGCCGATGCTATCAGGGGGCCAGCCAGTTAGAGCCACTGGGAGATGAGATGGAGATCTGGCCTCAGACCAGTACACGTATGTGCCTAACACAAAATACGTGCATATAACTTTTGACATAGACTGTTAAGCACGTGCATGTGTGCAGGTGGAAAGATGTGTGCATGTGAATGAAAGGCGCTTTACATTGCTCTTGCTGCGAAACAGCTGTTGCATGGCTCCTATCAGATATTTATAAGCAGCTCATGAATATGGATGGGCAGCGAGATGGGACTGATGTTTGTCCTCTAAGAGGGGATGAAAGGAGAATGTGCTCCCTTCCCTGAGAGATCAAGTCAGTGCCGCTCACAGAGCCTGAGTGGGAGATCCAGACTTGGAGTCAGACAAGGATCTGGGAGGGTGCTGACGTTTCAAGACAGCTGGTGAAACATAATAAAATGTGATTGGTTACTCAAGGAAAGGTACTCTTATTATGGGATTCAATGATTAATCCCACATTTGACTGCTTTTTAAACTGTATAGTATTGCTAATCAATTAAACGACCTGATAACTGGAAAGCTGAATGAGAACTTAAAACACGTGTCACAATAGAGGCAATTGCTCTTTGCAGGCCTTTTGTATTAATATAGTTATTGTTATTATTATTTCATTTCCTCTATAGGATTCAATATTAGCATGGGAAGGAATAATGTGATATAAGGTACACAAATGCACCTTTTACATTTGCAATATGCAACAAAATGGGTTGCAATATGCCACTATATGTCACTTTATTTTCATTTTACAGTGATGAACTTTCAGATGTTTTGTGTGTAAATAATCTCAAAGTGTTAACTGCACTGAGATGTAGCACCATCAGTGAGAAGTCAGACCAAAGATATCTCCACTCTTTTCTCACACCGGTGATCTTTCACCAAGGAGAGTCCAAAATCCTACACTCTATATCCAGGTTTACCCAGTTCATCAATATCACATCTTCCAACTGTTCTACTGTTTAGTACTTAGCTTTTGTTATATTTCTTGATTTATTCACCTTGTTGCTGTCTTTTTCTAGTTTGATACTTTGGCCTTGTCTCTCAGTTGACTCCATTTGAACCTATAATTTTTTTCCAGTTCAGATTGTGTAATTGGCACTGTGAATAATGAAGGTTTAGTCAGTAGCAGTCCCCCTGATTTCCTGCTCTTACCATTTGCTTATATGTAGCTGACCAAAGAGTCCACATATGAGGTCGTCACATTGAGAGCGCAGATCAGAGTACTCCGAGCACAGGGATGGGCATCAGTGCTGTGGTAGAATGTACCTTTCAATGCTAATCACTGACTCATCTATCAGAGTTAATATCTGAGTGCTAAGCAACCTGTACATGCATTAGCCCTCCATGATTATCATAATGGGTTGGTTTTTAATATGGTTAATAGACTGGCACAACCTTGTCCATTCTCTAAGCAGGTACATGAATGCAGCGGATGTGAAATGGACATATTTAGGGACTAAATGACCATTAGGGACTTTTAGCTGTTATGGGTCTATAGTTGTGCATGTGGAAAGGGGAGGCTAGATGGAAGGACAGACAGATAGGTGCATTTGTTGTCAAGAGCCAATAAAATGAGAGTACACGAGGATGACGTACGTAGCAGAGAACGGATAGTATTTTTTAGTTTCTCTTGTCTGGAGTGCAAAACACGAAATGGCTAGTTTTTTGGGGGGCCATTTGACCATGCAGTCTTATTCCCATCTGAATGTGCTGTTGTAATGGTGCCCCATGGGCACTGCTGAGAAGTACGTCAGTGTGGGTGACATGTGGTGCTAGGAGGGTGGATGGGTAGCAAGAAGAAGGGGTAGAATCTGAAAAATGTGCCTCCGCAAAACTGCGAGGGAGAGGGAGGGTGGGGAGGGAGTTAACATTTTGCTTTTCTCTGAGCCTTTGTGGTAGTGGACAAATGATCCCAGGAGCTGGACAATAATGTTTTTTATGGGACTCTAAATGTTGAGCTCAACAAGGTCATTGTGGGGGTGTAATGGCCAACACGTGGCCAGGCTTGAACTCCAGCAGCCTCAAAGTTGCTCTGGGGGCCAGAAAGGATGAGAGGAGGTGGGAGGAGAGCCGGGACTCACCCCTTGGGTTTCTCCAACAAGCACTCACTTTGTTCCTAATGGAGACAAGAGCCACTCAGAACACGAAGTACCTAGATGGCTAAACTATGCCAGGCCTGGCCAGACTGGGTCTTGTAAACTGGCCCAGAGAGATAATGTTTCCCTGTTGCTAATCTGCCCCTGAATGCCCACGCCCTGGCATCTAGTGAACAATAACCCTTTCCTGCTTCAAACAAGAATCCTTTTCTCAGTGGCTCTTGTCAGATTTTTACTGTATATCTCTCCTCTGTGTGTGATTTATCTGTTGGTCAGTCAGGATAAAAGGACTTCAGTGTAGTCTGGCTGTCTACTTCACAGCAATATAAGGAGGCTTTGTGTACACTGCCTGGAAATAAGGTTTTAATACGTCATATTATGAAACGGAACTGTTACTTTCCTACTGTGTATGTTCAAAATCCTCTTTCAAGTATGCAATGGCCTTTTTTTATGATGTTGACAGTATGTTTGAATTCTTCCACTTGTGCACAACTTTATGTCGTATGCATATCAGCGTTAGATTTAAACATCCTGATTCATAAACAAATACATTTAGTCTTAATAAATCCCGTAACATTTTGAGAATTTTCTGAAAACAAAATCCGTTGTTACAAGTATAAAAACAAAAAAGAAAATGTAGAAATTGCAGACACTGTTTTAGTCCCCCGTGGGACTATTAAATGGAGATGTTTTCATTGGCAAGAATGTTCCTGGTCTTTGCAGGAATTTGTCTGTGTGGAGTTTGCACATTCTCCTTGTGTTTACATGGGTTTTCTCCAGGTACTTCTGTTTCCACCTCCAGTCAAAAAATGTGCATGTTAGGATATTTAGTGATTCTACAGTGCCCAGAAGAGGGAATGTGAGCATGTGTGGTTGCTCGTGTGGTCCTGTGATGGACTGCTGACCTGTCCAAGATGTACAGCTGCTTTTAGCCCAAAGAGAGCTGGGAGAGCCTCCAGAAGATCCCTGTGACCCTGAATAAGAGGATGTGGTATAGGTAATGGTTGGATGGATGTTTTATTGAAGGTTTAAATGCTGTTAGTTACATTCACTTCATTTTACATTCAAAGTTGCTTGAATATAAGAAGACAAACTTCTTCAATCTGCAACAAATTCCTCTACCATTTTTTTAAAGACTAACATTGGCTGTTTTAAACCCCTGAACTGTGTGCATGTGTTTTGCACATTTACAGTGCTGATTGAGGGCGTTCAGGTCAATTTACAAGTGTGCTACACTGTTTTTTCAGGCTCCTCTTAGATTCAGTTTTTAATCATCAATCCACCAAGAATTCTCCACAAGGCCAAAAACACAAAGCAAAAAACAGGCCTTTCGAATTTTTGTAAATCCATATTTTATAACACAAAATACAAACAAGCAAAATGAATTCTCCGATTCATATAAGATTTAAATCTCTCCATTTAGCATTTTTTGCAACAATTACTTCATTGTCTCTTTGCAAGAGCTCAGTTTTTCTAGAAGTACTCCACTTAGTTTAGATCTGGACTCTGATTGGCTCAGTCCATTTCCCCAGTTTTCCAAAGCAACTCCAATTTTTTCTTGGTGCTATGCTATAAGTCACAGATGACCCTGGAAAATGCCTTCACTCATGATTGCTGTAGTTTTCTACATCCGTTTTTTCATTTGTCTAGATGCTTTGGCAGTCCTTGTCAGTGATGCTTCCACCCTCATGTTTAACTGTAGAAATGATTTCATGATGTGAGGCTTCATGTCTGAATCCTTCACCTCAAACATTTTTTTGCAGAAGGCTTTACTCTTGATGGTCCAAGAATAATTCAGGTGTACTTCAGATCATTCCCATAAGGCTGTTGTGTGTGCTTTTTAAAGAAAAACTGCTTCTTCTCCACTGTTGTTTTACCATCTCTTTTACTGCAAGATTCTCACATCTGCTTAAAAGAAAGAAAAAAAAACCAGCCTCTGGATATTATAGAGGCAACTTTTTACTTGTTAATTACTTGTCTGACCAAGGCATGTTTGGTCTGGCAGCCAGATCCAGGAGGTCTTTAGGTTGTTGAAAACTTTTTTTCCATTTTTGGACAATTAAAGCTACTTTTTTGTAACTTTCTACGGATATTTGTCTTGACACAGCTATTTCTCACAGGTCTATGGACAGTTTTTTGACTTCCTTGCTCGGTTTTTCAAAACAAAATAAAACAACAGCCTTGACACATAGCACACCAGGTCTTTTCAATTGCCCATCAATACATCCATTTTCTATACCTGTTTCATCCTGTTCAGGGTCATCAGGGGGCTGGAGCCTGTCTGAGCCATCAGTGGGTGAGAGGCGAGGTGCATAATGGACAAGTTGCCACTTCATCACAGAGCCACACAAAGATAAATGAAACAACTTTTCACACTAACACACTCGTAAGAACAAATTAAAATCAGTGTGATATCCATTTTTTTTGGACTGTGGGAGGAAGCTGACATTCCCTGACACCTAATAGTGCCACTGTGCACTTATGTCAGTTTAAGTCATTTAGTAGAAGCATTTAGAAGTTCAGTTACACAAGAAGGATGCACTGGAGCACGGTGACACAGCAAATGTTCAGAATACTATGTAAATATAACAAAATTAAAAAAAACCCACCATCTTAAAAATGCATTTTGAACCTCCTAAATTACCTCCTGTCTTTTGTCAAAGGAGGCAGAATTGCTTAAGTCTAAATGAAAAATATAGATTTTTTTCTACAAAAAAATTCAAAAACAATAACAACATCTGAGTCGCAAAAGCCGGACCAAGCATCATGTTCTTGGATAGGCTGAACAGATGCTTAATGGGACAGAGCTCAAAGAGGCAGCCTGTTCTTGTCCTTCCTTTCTCTCATAGTTCTTCTAGTCACATGGTAAATACACGGACCCGTGGAGTGTCTGTGTTCTCCAGAGGCCCACACTTCATGGTCCCCTGAGTAAAGCCGTGTGTCGGCTGTTAAGACAGGCTGAGGCACAAGACAGCGAATCAATAGATCAATCATAACATTTCCACTTCAAATCAATTACACTGTGACTTCCTATCAATCTTAGAGGCTTTGTTTCAACGGACGGTTCTTCCTTTTTCTTTTAAAACTGATACCAACATTTAATATATTAAGAATCCATTAATTTTCTTTTATCTTTTCTCTCTATTACTTCCTCTCTTTCCTATGTACTCATTTGTAGCTATTTATATAGTGACATTTCTTTGTTTATTTACGTTGGAAAATTACACATACAACCCAAAAAGGGAATAATGAAAGTAAAGGATGAGAAAGAGTGACAGTGACAGAGATACAGCAAAAAAGTAATAAAGGGACCACTTTGTTTCCAATCTGCATGCATGAGCTTTTCTTTTCGACCATGTTGAATTCCATCCATTCAGATGACTGACGTGCGTAGGCCAGGCCTCCAACGCGTTTCCCCGTCACCATCACAACAGCTGCCATTCATGAGGCTCCGCTAGCTGTTGGGAAATCTGCACCACAACTCTTGTCACCTCAGCCCCTCTTCCCTGCTGCATATGGCTGTGCTGAAACAAACAAACACACACAAAGGCTTGCGCATAGGCCGTCATATGTATGCGCACATGCACTGAACTTCTCCAGCTAAATGCCAGAGGAAAGAATCAGATGGGCATCAGAGATGGCTGTTGTCTGCGTACGCCTATGTGTGGTTTTGTGTGAATGGGACACAAGGTTGGCGAGGTCTCTGATACAACAGGGTCCCCGCGGGGGTGGCACATAGCTTGGCCTGCTCGGGTGTGTCACGATGCTTGGAGGGCTGGGCGGGTGGCAAGCCCAAAGTTTGGCATTCTGCGCCAGCTTGTTACACCACAGTGATGTGGGTGGGCCAGGTGACCTTTGGGCCTACAGACTTCTCCTATTCGTGTCCATTGTGTTTGCATCAATTTCGAAACACTACTAAGTTTCTGTCCAAATCTTACCATTCAATAAGAAGTCATTTGGGTATAAAAAAACATTAAAAGATTTTTCATTTTATTTTTTCAATGTATGAACAAGTCAGTCATACATAAATTGTAGTCTTTCCTTATTTGTAGGCAAATACATACAATTCCCATTCATGATTTTCCCAGGCTGGCTCCTCTGCTGGACATTCACACCGCTGGGTGCTGGGCGTCAACACAGAGGCTCGCTGGATAAACATCCAACGCTGAGTAGGAGCAGCAAGCATCACTGTTATTGTTACTGCTTAATGCCATGCACCAGTATTGTTGTTTTGCAGCAATCAACACATACATATGTAATAAAGCTGAGAGGCAGTGGGACAATAGAAGCTGTTGTAACAGCTCCAACTCAGATCAGCAGAAGGCCCCCCCACCAGTCTAGATTGAAGCTGGCATTAGCTTCACGATACGGCTTTCAAGGGTTGGAAATAACTGTTTCCTCATTGAGACTGCAAACCTCAGCAATAGTTCCCTGCTTGGGAGTTACCTGGCATTTGTCAGGGTCTTATTGGCTTAGAGCCATCTGTTGAAAGCGTTGGCATTTTTGTGAATGATGAGGATTGATGGATGGTTGTGAGAGTTCGATGGAGGGAAGGACAAGATGTGACAGAATATTTTGGACTTACTGCAGTATGTGTGCTGCTCCGGTGTCTTTGTGGATGTACACATGCACTTTTAAGGGCAAACATCGATGGCAGTGTCAGGGGTGAGTGATAACCGTGGTCTTTTCAACAGTGCAGGGGAAGTCAGATGGAGGTGATGGATGGCTAACAGTCTGGCTCACTTCTATACGTTCCAGACCGGCGTCTGGAGATGCAGGCTGAACAGCTGGGCTGCAGGGAGTTAAAACAGCTGATTTTCTTAGACAAAGGATATCTGAGTCCCCAAAACTATGTTAATTCACTGGTTCTTCTTCAAAAATAAAACAAAAATGGATGATTTAATTCACAGCTTTTGCTGGGAACTGAATTGAATGTAAAAATATATTAAAATATTCATTTAATCAATAATCTGCCAAGAGTACAAGACAAAGTGTCATGTTTGAAACATCTTAAGAGGAGGCAAGTGAATGTACATGAACTAATTATTATGTTCATGTTTGACATCATTAAAGAACAGCATTCATGCAACACTACGTTTTCCTCGGTATTTTCACTGTTATTTCTCATTCCTCTCCCAAGTTTCAGTTTTCTATGTTGTTCTCACCCAGGAATCATTTATGCTAGAAGTTAATAGCAGATACTGGTGAGTAAAATATCCCTGGTGAATGGCTTTATGAATTACTCCAGAAGCTACCAATATTTCAAGTGATGCTGCCCTTCACAACACAACAGTCCACAGATGCATTATGATCTTGAGATTTCTAGCACGAGCAAGATATTGAGTTCACGTTCAGTATGCCCCTCTACAATCACCTGCTGCATTCAATGATCTATTTAAGGAGCAAAATGACACCCATCTCTTTCTCCCAAACCGATACACCAAGGTATCAAGCTTGCTGCTGCTTTAAAATCGTACCACCCACCCCAGCAACCACCTGAAAGCTCAGAGTCTAAGGATCAGGACAGCGGGTTAGGTTTTTGTTTAGTACTCTACAATACCTCAGTTTAGGTATGAACTGTAGGGAGTGATGTCAAAGCTTAGACCTTTGTACTCAAAAGAATAATTTCTACTCAACAATTCTTCATTGTCAGCTATGATGGGCACAAGAGACCATGTGAAGGGATCACTGAGGCTCTATATATGCTAGCAGCCACATATGGTGCAATTCAAAGTATCTTACTAATTCACAAGACTACTAGGAAAATGGTTTATGGACTGATGAAACAAAACTTGAACGGCTTACTGACATCAAAGCCTCCTCCCAACTGTGAAGTATGGTAGAGGGAGGATCATGATTTGGGCTTTCTTTATTGCCTCAGGCCCTGAACCTCTTACCATCATTAAGGGGAAAATTGGTTATCAAGGTTACCAAATGATCCTACAGGACAATATCAGGGTGACTATTTGCCATATGAAGCATAACAGAAGTTGGGTGATGGAATCGGACAATATTCTTGAACATCAAAGTAAATCAACCACGAAATAGCTTAACAAAAAAAAAAAAAAAAAGAAAAAAGAAAAAAAATCCATCTTTTGAAGTGGCCCAATCATAGCCAAGTTCTTAATCCTACAGACATGTTGAAGAATGACCTCAAGGGTTCACATCAGACATCCTTTAAATGTGTTCTATTAAGAACAGTAAAAATTGCTCCTAAAACTTGTGCAGGTCTACCCAAAGCATCTGTTGGAAGACATTGCTGTCAAAGTAAGTTTGAACAGCTTTAGATTCTGAGGTTTCAAATATTTGATGGGTGTATTCAATAAAAATAAAGGAAATTATTTTTTGTGTATTATCAGCTTAAGAACTTTGCTGTTATTTTGACTTAGATGATAATCCAAACACAATATTTGGTAAATTAATGTAGAAAAAGAATTAATTCTACAGGCTTCACAAACTTTCTCTTCAAATACAAATCATTTAACTCTGATTTAATTTAGATTTTACATAATACTTGAGCTTTGTTGAAAAAGTGATTGTATATTGAGAATGAAGAGGGTGCTCTGTTACAGTCATATGTGTATATTACATCTGTTGTTTCCAAAGAGGAATTTGTAGACAGCGTTTTGGAACCAAAGAGAGTCTTCTTAGGAGTTATTTTCAGATGCCTGTTGTCATTACAACCTGGCTCATTTGGCTGCAACATAAGGAGGCTGAACAAACAAATGAAGAAAATCAAGGTTTTATCATTAAAGGTTAACATTAAGAGCATGCAGAACCCAGTGCCACCACCACCAATGTGGCAAACAGCAGCCAGATTGGTAAGCCTCGTGTGACTCAGGCCAGGGAAGTTTAAACTACACCCTCACATCTGCAACCAATGAAGCAATTACTCCCATGCATTGACTCCTGTGCTGGTGCTGCAAAGCCAGCAGGGATGCAAAAGGGTGTAACAGTTATAAGGTCAAAATTAGGAAAACACCTGATTTTCCTGAGCAGTATAAAGGAAAATAATGAAAAGTAAAACTAAAACAGATAAAAACCTAACAAAATATATCCACTTTACCCATAGTCACACTTTTGAAATTGTATTTTCTTTTCATGTTTTCTTTTCAAGTTAGTCCCTGTCCTTTCAGCTATTCTTTCTTATTTCTCCGCATCCCACTTTTGTACCTCTCTCTATCTCAGCTTCTCTATATGAACCCTGCTTCACAGTCATTAGATTTATTTGATTTCTTCCCTACATCCTTGTTCACTCTTCATCAGTTGAACACCTCATATTGCTCACTGTACCTTCACAAAACACGTATACATGCAGGGGTGATAGATTTTTCTGGAAGAATTGATCTGACACAGCCATTCTTTTCTTAGGGAGGCTGACTCACCATGGCCAGGCCTGCGTTTACCTCCTGTGTTTGAAGCCTCAAAGGACTCTGTGCCCAGGCAGGCTTAAACAGGGGCAGACAGCAACCAGCACCCCAGAGAGACGCTCCAGTAACCTGCCTTGTGTCTTTTCTCAATCTTCAAACATGAGGGAGACAGAGTGCAAGAGAAAAAAGCAACAAAGGCTTGTGTGAAAGAGCACAAGGCCTCCGCACACCCGAGCTTACTAATTGACGGCTGCAGGGGAGTGGGAGAGACGATGGGAGAGATAAGAAAGCCACCAAACCCAGCTTACATTGAATACATATACATTCAAATGTCCATGCAGTATTCAAACACAGAAAAAAATAATAATTTAGAAAACCCAAATGCACAGGATAAAAACTTTGAAGATATTTTTCTTCAGATACTCACTCTTTATCTCATCTTCCTCGTGACTTTGATGCCGCTATACCTGTCTCTCTCTCTCTCTCTCTCTCTCTCTCTCTCTTTACCATGCATCCACATCTGCAGACACAGGGAGAATTTTTAAAAAAAAATCTCATCAGCATATGGACTCATATGTGAACACAAGTAAAAAAAGAAGAAAAAAAAGACCCAATTTACTGCTTTATCTCTGGTTTAGTCATAACAAACTGAAGGCCTTAGGCCACTATTTAATTGCACTGACTATTTGCACCAAAGAGGTGCCATGCCAATTAATCCCTTTGGTGGCAGGGTCTGTCCCACGCCTGCCCCCCACCTGGCAGGGGCATCCTGCAGAGGAGAGTTGGGTGGCGATGTATATGTGGAACACTACCAACAATATGTACCAAATCCATACCCTCTGCTCTGCTTCTCAACCATCCCCCCCTTCAACATCAATGGATCCCTTTCATCCGTATTTTCAAGTCAGTAACACAAACCGATATCATGAATGAATTTAATTCATACTGCAAAAATATTGTCATTTTGAAATGATGTCATTATAGATTATTCATGCTGAAGAAGTATGCATTGAGCAAAAATGACAAGGAAAAGGTCTTGAAATTAGTCTTTACATTTGTTTTAGTAGCAATAATACAAATGTTTGCATACTATGTTTAAGCAATGTAGAAGTATAGATAAAAGTAGAAAAAGCAGGATCACCTATTTTTTCTTATACTTTCATACTGATACATGAAATCCTTCTGATCGTGTTAACAGTGAGATTTTTTTTCAGTTAAAAAAGTAAAAATACATGCTTTTAAGTTAAGTAAATGAAAAGGGTGGCAGGAAAACATAACAAATGCTATTTTTGCTTGACATTTTTAAAGTCTATTTTGGATAACTTCACTTTGTTGCACTCCATTACTGATCCTAAACATAAAAATGGGACAACATTACCTACATTTGCTTGACATTGAGTGTAATTTAAAATATTTAGATCAGAAGTGAGCAAATAGATTTCTGTTTAGCTTATCCGAGAAAGATCCTCTATCCATGATTTCTTCATTTCTAGTCCCTTGATTATGGCAGTAGACAGAAACCTTATTGTGTCTGACCACTGCTGAGGGCAGTGACTCGCACAGTGGCAGGGATTAAATGGTAAAGGTGGGAACTAAAAAAGGAGCAAAGAGAAGAAAAGGAGTGCTGTAGATGGATGCAGCAACTAGCTCATACACAGTTGTGTTCTGAGGTGATGAGGCGCTTCCAGCTCAGGAGGGGGTGAAGGAGAGTTAGTGAGAGGCCAACACAGATAGCCAAAGAGATATACACTGACACCATCAGCTCCCTGTAGCTCTGCAGCAGTCATCCAGACCACTGACTCTGTGAATTTCTCTTTACATCTTATCTAAAGCCAAAACTTTGCTCATCATTCATTCAGCTTGCAGCAATAAGGAAGAAATTAGGACCCATCATGAATAAAGAGGAACTGTCACGTACATGGAAGGAGATCACTATGATGACAGGGCAGGACCAGGACTGACCTTTTGTCTTATTTAAAAATCAAAAGGTTGGCACTGCTTGGCCCATGGGGGGATAGATGTAGGCTGGCTAGAGGAACCAGAGCTGGGTGGAGGGGTTGTCTGGGTGCTAATCCATGGGACTATGGATGACCTTTAGCCTGTGGGGGCATGAGGTTGAGCTCTGCCGAAATATTCCTGCAGAAGTCAGGCCTTCCCTCTGTGCATCCGGCAGGCCAAATGTCCCAAATCCACCTTCCAGTAATGATTTATGGGGCAGGGTGCGATCGACACTCACTTAGCCCTGGGGATGAGCCTAAATGGTAGTTTTGACACCACTGAGAGACGAGGTTAAAGGTGATCAATAACAAGCCGCTAAAGGAGGAGAGGCAGAAGGACGGACAGAGCGAGGAGGAGGATGAGAGGTGGAGGGAGCAGCTCTTTTTAATTGGCTTCTGCTCATTACTTGTGTCTTTGTATAGCGTTTCCCCTTTTGTGCATGTCCCTGCCCTCATCTCTGGGTCACATCTGTGTTGGGGTTGTAGATTGCTTTTGTGAAATACTTCTAAATCTCAGTTCTTGAATGGTCCTGAATGAACGTGTCAAAGTTTGATGCAAAAATATTTTTGAGGAAGATGGAAACGTCAAATATTTTGTAGTTATAGTAACACTTGTGGGAGAAATCTTATCCCTTAACATACCAGTTTGTAACTCAACTGAAAGGGTTCAAAAGTTGAATCATACCCAATTCAAGAATTTATCAGAGGTGGCCCTATTTTTTTTAATCATTAACATGTTTTGAATATATCTTTGCTTATTTACATCAAGAGCTAGCCCGTACCCTTTCCCCCTGTGTGTTATCCCCATCTGTTTAAGAGTCTGTATGCAAGTTAATCTGGGGTATATTCACTGAGCTTGTTGTGAGGGGAGAGTAGAAATGTGTAAGTCCCATCTACTTACACACACACACACACACACACACACACACACACACACACACACACACACACACACACACACACACACACACA
>JAOWBL010000008.1:15066023-15099167 GCA_028564865.1 Zenarchopterus dispar
ACACACACACACACACACACACACACACACACACACACACACACACACACACACACACACACACACACACACATCAGCGGTTGTGCAGTATCTCTCAGAAGTGAGCTGATTAGGCCAAAGACTGGGGACTGCATTGCCTAATCATATCGCTGCATCCAAATTATCTGTGTACTTTTCTAATTACATGGTAGCATGCAGTGTCCTTGAGCACAGTGGCAGGCCCCCATTTCATCTCTGCGCTGTGTCTATCCCCGCCTACTTGCCTCATTCCGTCCCCTCTCCCAAATTCCTGTTTATTTATTTCCATCAGCCCCATCCTTGTTGTTGCTTTGGTCCACTGTGTACTCAGCTGTGGCACTCATTTGTCCTTTGAACTCCAGCATTGTGGAGCAAAGCAGACTATCTGTAACATCAGCAGGATCGTCTTGGATGATCTGTCTATTGTTTGGCTCCTATTTGTAGTGGTTCACAATAGTACATGAATGACATCACACGTAAAATGGATAATCTCCAATGAGTAAGGTCAATAACAAAGAGAATATTGTTTAACTTTTGGGCGACTGGGGTACCACGCAGGGTTGAACAAAGATGAAACTTCTTTTTTATACCTCTGAGTGACAAAACTTTTGCTAACCTCTGTTAGATTGTTCATATGTCTATTTAAGAAAACAAGAGAACTGCTCAGTATACTGTACAAATTATTCTTCAATGACTCTTCCTATACGTTCCTGAATAGCTCGGTTTTCATTTCTTTAGAATATATTTGAGTGGAGGAAGGCCCTGAACACCTCTTTGTGCTGTAAGGTAAGATGGCCTTCCTTTATTTTTATTTTATTTTACTGGTGTCTGTCTCTTTACTGCAAGGGCATGTCTTTTCTCTTCTTTCTCCTCAGTAAACCTTGTTATTGAAGTCAAGAGACACTGTGGCACTTTCACCGGAGTTGGAAAAAAATACTTGAAGGTTAAGAGAAGGGATAACCTTTAACATATGACTGTCATGCTGTTTTTGTCAGATCAATTAGTTTTGCAACCTTGTGCAACAGTCTGAAAGGCTTCCTAGACAGCTACCATGGGGTTTTACTTTTTTAACAACATCCTAAAATCTACATCTGATGAACTAAAAACTTTGCTTGGACTGCTTTGTTTTTGCCAGGTAACTTAATCTCTTCTCACAGCAATTGTAGATTCCATTTATTTTGCATTTTCCACCATATTCATACAGGTATCACAGCCATTGTTTAATAGCAATCACCTCACTGAATCAGCAGTAATTGAATGTCTCTAAACTATGACTTTCTTCTTATTGTAGACCACCAACAGTAACATCTATGTCCAGCTGTCTGAAGGCAACTTCCTGATGTATTAGTTCTCCACTCTCAGAACTGTTAGTCACACTGACAGACACCTGAGGCGATATAAAATGTCCCTCAAAGGCATGAAAGAGGGAGACGGACTACTCTCTTCTTCAAAACCTCCAAGTAAGAAGCAAAAAGATACAGCAGGGGAGGGAGCATTCCCTTTCTAAAGCTGCACTTATACCCCCCTCGCATATGGGGGCCATACCTCGGAGTCGACATGAAGGGAGAACCCATATAGCTACAAGGTCCAGTATCATAAATAACACAAGACTTCTCCTCCCCCTTCTCCATCTCCTTCACTTCACTGTTGGAGTGTTTCATATGGTAACTAGGTGTTCACTGTGTGGCCACATTGTTGCCCATCTTTCAAGTAGCTCAGAGGAGGAAACCTTGAGGTAGAGGAAGAGAGGGAATTTTTGATGAAAAAATGCATTATTCTGTTCTTTTCCCAATCTCCAACTCTGCCTTGTCTGCCACTCACAGTGGGAGAGGAGTATTTATTACATAAACGGTGAGGAGAGGAGAGGAGAGCTTGGTGGGGGGAGCAGGGTAGTAATAGAAAGAGAGCCACTGGCTCTTTCACCTGTTGGAAACCTGTTATTACCGTAATTTTTCATTCACTCCCTAATAATGCAACTTTAATAAGAAAATAGATCTGGAGTGTAATTTTAATACACTCTTTTTTGTATGCAGGTCATCATTACTGCTTTTACAAAAAGGATAAAAAGTAGCAAAGAGTGTGAGCATATAAATCCATTAAAGGATGGCCAAATAGAAACTAGTTCCCAGAGGTGTGTGGTACTGTGCCAAAAAGTAACACAACTATTTGGTGTCATTTCTGCCTCTACATGAGGATGATGTGGATACCCAAGAATCTCAACCAAGTACATTATTCAGTCGCTGCAGTTGTTTCCATAATTGAAGGCATTGTAGTGGTGTTTGTGATATCATTAATAACAGGCATTGGTGTATAATACGCTTAATGTTATTTATCTTTTGGCAGATAGCTTGATGCTGCTAATCCTCATTCATTTGCTGTGGATCAATGCAAATCCGCTAGCGTGAATGAAATCTCCTCCCCCCCTCCCAGAGCCAATGGTTCCTAACGTATTTTCCCACCATTAAACAGCCATAATCCCTGCTAATCATTACTAATCCACGTCTTCTGTATGTAACGATACTTCCCTGATGAAGGAGGCGTTGGTTTTTGACTGGCGCCCAGGCAGTGCTGAAGCCGGAGCTCCTCTGGAGAAGCAGCCGAGGGCCCGTTCAGCACAGCAGACTGCTGAGAGGCAGAGAGACGAGCAGAGAATGAGCTGTGGTCATTTGTGAGTTAAGTTTCTGGGATTTGCTGTTTTGTGATGAGTTCTACTCATGTATTATTGATGTAACAGCATAATGGAGGTTATGTCCCTCCATATGTAGAATAAAAAAATTGCATATAATTCAGAAACTAACATTTGATATGAGTCACCACAATCTCTGTTGTCTGCCCATCTGTGGACCGCTTCTGTTTCTCCATCCATGTCCATTCTGTGGGCCTCTGTGACTTGCATAGCACTTGAAAACTATTTCTACTGGTCATTAAACTCTGAAAGGCTTGAGAGCCTCCCCTAATATTGAGATGTCTGAGCGTTTATCTCTGAGTGAGTCACATTTAAACTTCATTGTAACTTTGCTTGTGTAAAGAAGATATAAAAGACAGCTGGACTGTTGCTAAAGTAGAATCAGATTAGATTTCAGTGCCTAAATCAGAGTATTTATCAACTTTAAATTTAATAATGGGAACTATGAGGACACAATGAGGAGACATTACGCTGTCGTGTTCATGGCCAACACTGAGGTAGAGATTTGTTGCTGCAGTACCGCTATTTTACCAGCAGGAGACGCATGTGACCCGCTGTTGTCTGGGAGGAGGTTTGCGCCTAAACGTGGCCTCTTCTTTTACACTTTGACCACCCCAGTCAGTGCAAGAACACTTTCTGCACTTGCATTAAAGCGAAAAAAAACGAGACGCGTGGGACTTTATTATATGTTGTTGCTTTGCTTTGGTCATTTCAGCGCATGGCGGTTGCACAAGTGACGCACACAAATTCAAGTTAGAAGCAAACCACTTGCGAAAACTTGACAAAAATGTAAGTGAAAAATGGATTTTCTGTAAGGACACCTCAATAAGTTTAAATAAATTGTACGCAAATTAAGAGAAAGATCGTTTAGAAAAAAACTTTGAGTCTTCTTGAGAGCCACTTTCAACTTTGCGTGACGCTTTCATGTTTGATCTGAGACAGCTGAAAAGCTGAAAATAAAATAAACGTGCAGCTGTTAACAAATTCCATATAACTTAATTTAATAAAGCTCCCGTTACTTAATTAGAAATGGTCCTGAATATTAAAAGCGTGTTGGGTTTTCAGCTGAATTTTCCTGCTGCAATAACACTTTAAGCTGTGACTATAGTTTTCAAAATCCAAACCCATTTTTCAAACGTTTTGCAGATAATTTTTGACTTGTTAAATCTACAGTTTTATTCTTCATGTGTAGTTTCATCTATCTTATGGCTGGCACAAATACAAATGAAGAAACAATGAGTGCTGCCGCTTTGACTCGTGATTTAAACGGACACGAAGATTTGACAGAGACACTTAACTGAAAATAAATCTAACATTTTGAGAAAGAAGACATTCAAATGTATTTTATGTGTATTTTATGGCCATAATAACTTTCATAAAACTTTGGTAGTTTATCCCAAAGACACATGTGTTTCCCCACTTGTCTTTAGAAAAGATCTCAGACCACACATCCGTCCAGGTTTACCTTTTTAACGTCTAGTGACGTCTTAAACAAGATAAATGGCCCAGATCATATTTGAAGAATCTCTGCACTGGCTCTGTTAAATGAAGATCTCTTAACTAAAAATAAGAAAAACGACACAATGAAAAGACAATAAGTCCGCGTTAATATTGCACAATTTAATACTGTGATTACACAAAGATGTGAATAACGCCACAGACTGTGAGGTTAGGAGGGAATGCCTGAGGTAAAATACTGTTGTCAGTTCTCTTTAACAGCACATGTACACAGCTTCTGCTTTTAAAAGATCCCTGCTACATAACCAATGACTGCAGCTTCAGATGAAGTCTCGGTGCGCTGCCGCTGCTCAGATCACTGAAGAGCTTCAACTTTCTCCTCATGTTTGTCTCGTTTGCCTGCTGATGCCACGATAAACAGCAACAAAAGGAGGGGTAGTTCGGTTCTTAATGAAGACAAAAGACAATTTCTTGTATATATGTTTTATGTAAGTAATAAAATATTACTATAACATAAATATAAATGTGACTTTGCAGTCTACATTTAGCAATCAACATACAACCAAGTAAACAAAAGGAAAAACATACTGAAATTCACTGCAACATAACCATTGACAGAGCTAAACAAAGAGCTCCAAACACTTTTAAGAAATAAATATTTATATATATATATAAATGGTCAGATTCATAAATGAAATCATATTAAAATATCTTCTTGGAATTAGTAAGTGTACAAAACTGCCCGGAAAGAAACAAAAACAAAACAATATCTCAGAACAAATACAAGTTTACATATAGGACATATTTACAGACTGGAAATAATCCTGGCAACATTTTCTCTAAAATCTTTTTGTTTTTGTTTTTTAATTATTATTATTATTATTATTATTCCCATTTTTTTCTTGAAAAAAAAAGAAATAAAATCAAGGTTTCTCTCATCTGTATTGAATAGCACTGCTGTAGGCGTTTGGACTGGTCCAACATTGACAAATGACACAACGCATGAGATTTTCAGATTTCCCTACATGTCGGGAAAAAAATAAATAAATCTAAATCCCTTCATCACTTACTCTTAAGCAACTATTATTTCATTTTCTCCAATTCCAGCGTTTTGATATAATACAGTGAATCAATGAAACAAAGGAAACGGTGCAGATGTAACCAGATTCAAATATAAAAAAACACACACACACAGGAACAAAAATCATGTCCAGGCGTGGTATTCAGACATGGGGGGCACTGAGTTACCTGAGTAATTCTTACTTTTCATTTTGACCAATCTCTCTTGAAATGTTTGGAATCCAGCAGATTAACAGGCAGTAGCAGTGTGAGCTGACAGCGCTCTGTGGTGACAACCAGGAATCTGGAAACTGGGATTTTGACCCTTTTCTCTTCAAGCCTAATGAGATCAGCTAAACTCACAATTTTATCAACAGACATAAAACTGTAACAACAACAATAATGAAAAGTAATACTTATAATAATTATAATCATAATGAAAAGAATAAGTGCTCCATGCAAAGAAAACAATAACTTGAAAACAATCAACTCCCCAAAGGAAAAAATAAAAAATAAAATAAAAAATAAAATGCGTGTTTAGAACTGCCCTTTTAGCGTCTGGTGCTGTTTGCAAATTTTCGACGTGATCAGCTGCGAAGCTTTAAATATTTTAAGGCATGCAGTCAGAACGTAGACGTCCTGTTGCATTGGACTTTTTTTTTTTTCTAAAATGTGTCAGACATTTTTTGTTTTGTTTTCTTTTTATTAGGAGTGCTTTAGGATGCTATGATCTCCATCACTTTAACACCATCAACTCTCGCTGAGTAAACAGAAAAAAATTTAAAGTCTGCTCTGATGAGTTACAGTAGGCTACCTTTAGTAAATAATATATCCAGACACCCTGCAGAAGGAGAGACGGTGAGGTTAAAGTATTTCCAAACCAAAACATCACACTTAATAAAACAAAGAAAGTATACACTAATATTTAGAAGTCTGGTTAATCAGCTTAAGCCTGAAAATGCAAAGAAAAAAACATGTTCATTCAGTGTAGGCTATTCATCTCCAGTGTTGATCATTTTCAGGCACACACCTCATTCTGATGAGCGCCAACAGTTCAAGGTACACCAGGAGGAGATGGGTTCAGGTGCCACATTTCATCAGATTGCTCTCCATTTGGAGAAGCCAAATTGACCTTATCAGCACGTCTCCACCATATAATTTTGGTATATAAAGATCTTTGCTTTACTTTAAATGCGCACGGAATCAGTAAGAACGGCTATTTTTTTCCCTCTGAATTTTTCTTAACATGTTCCCTCCTGTCATCTAATTTGTTGGACGATCTCCAAATACTAAAGGCAAAACTGATTCATTCAACTTTCCCATGTCTCTTTTCTCTCGGGACAACAAAAGCCAAACTTAAATACTGTAAACTCCATAGTCCCTGTCCTTTTTCTATCCCCCCTCCCCAGCGGAAATGCTCGGATTGTTCATGAAAACAGTCACTGCACAGGACTCTGTAGTGTGCGGTGCAGAGGAGGGGTCTCTGCCTGGGAATATACGTCCTCCATATTCGGGTGAGGGACCCCCACTGGTGTCATTCTTTTCTCTTTTTGTCTTCTGTTGCAAAACCAAACACGGACAACCTCTTTTTCCAACTGCAGAGTGCCAGCTAAAGTGCTGATTTCGTGAGCAGACGGTTTGGGGCATTTTAAGAAATGATTTTCCAGCGCCCCTTTCACCCCCACTTCAATGGAGGTCCTCTTCTTTCGTTTCCGTCCTTGCGCAGCAATCTTGTCCAAATTGGTGGGACTGCCAGTGTTTGAGTCTGTCTCCTCCAGCCACTTGTTAAGGAGCGGCTTAAGTTTGCACATGTTCTTGAAGCTGAGCTGCAGCGCCTCAAACCTGCAGATAGTGGTCTGGGAAAAGACGTTTCCATACAGGGTGCCCAAGGCCAAGCCCACGTCCGCCTGCGTAAAGCCCAGTTTGATCCGCCGCTGTTTGAACTGCTTGGCGAACTGCTCCAGGTCGTCGGAGCTGGGCGCGTCCTCGTCCGAGTGGTCCTGGTGATGGCTGAAAGGCTGCTGGGGCGACTCCATCTGGTTGTCGTGGCTGCCCGTATCGTCGTGGAGTGGATCTCGCATGCCGTGGTGCAGGGAGCCGGGCTGGGGGCTCAGCATCGCGTTAAGGTTTGTGTATCCAGGCTGGGAGTAGACAAGTGACTGGTGGCCGTTGGATGCTGGGGACAGTGGGGATAAGTGGTGCGTTGTGGCGGGCGCCCACGAGCCATGGTGCGCACTCTGCGTCTGCTGGTGCACCAGGTGCGATCTGTGATGGAAGCCGCTGCTCAGGTCGTCCCTGGTCGCCTGCACGCTGGCTTTGTGCTCCTGCTGACCGATGTGGGTGCTGCTGGACCAGTCGGTGTTGGAGGTGGGCAGCCACTGGTGGTGCGTCAGGCTCATCGGGTGTCCCGTGTTGGTAGCCGCAAGCCCTTGCAAGTACTCGTGGTGCATCATTTTCTGCACCTCTCTGTAGGTCGTCCCCTGGTGCATCCTATCCGAATCCGGATGCATGAGCGGGTTAGACGGTAAGGAGTTATTCCTCGGAATATACTGAGCTGTTGTCGCCATGGCTCCAACTTCGAAAACTGACGAGCACTTCGGAGGTCTCCAAGCTTTAGAGCCAAAACGCAACAACCTGCTCTGGGAGGTCTTGGGGAAGAGCGAAGACACGCCTCCCCTCAGCTTGTATTGGCTCCTCTCCGATTCAAGCTCGCTAGGGACATATTCAATAGGTTCAGGGTTTCAGAGCGTGCTGCAGCTTTCGCGGACGATGGATATAAGTCCGATCTTAGATATGTTATAGAAAAATATATGTTTAATTTATGAAATGTCTCTAAGTTTTTAACAAATACTCTCTTCATTTTTCTTACAACTTCTCACTGATCCTGTCCATGCATTAGATTTTTTTCCCTTCCAATTCCACAGAAGGGGGCTGCAGCAGCGGGGTTTGATTAGGTTTCCTCAGGTTTGGATTGGTTGTTTTGCAAATAACCACGTGGGGGAGTACGGGGATCCTTTTGAAGCTGGGGTCCCTCCCCGCCACCAACGCACACACTCGCACTTACAGACGCACACCCGTGCACCTTTATAATAGGTCACTGATGATTATAGCGCTCCTCATTTTAAACAGATTATAAGGCGCGGTGCTCTGGCTCTGCAGCCACCCACACAACGTGAGACGTGTAAATAAGGGGATGTGATGCGTCTGTGAATGCTCCTGAAAAATGTGCCACAAATTTGGAAACATTTACTCTGTTTCAAAGCCTCCGCGTCTGTCATTTATTTGCATTGTCTCGGGTAATTTCCAGTGTTGTATGATCTCATCATCACCACCCACTTAGTTATGATAGGCCAAGAGGGTCTCTATCTCCTCCTCCACAGAAGTGCAGGTGACACAGGTGACTAATACACAATCTATTCACGTTATTCAGTACATAACTCTAAAATCCTGACAGAGGAAACATAGCTGTTATCAAGGTTAGCCCGATAATTATCACTTTATCATAAAGTAGTCTAATTTAATTTCCCAATGGCACTTCCATCAGTGGTAAGCTGTTTAAATTAGTCCAGATTTTTTCCCAACCTTGGAAATTTTGATTTAACAGAAAAGACCGGCATCATTGTATCATTTACTCCTGGAAGCATTTTTTTTATTTTCATTTATTTATTTATTTTACTAAGGAGCAACCTGAAGAGAGAACCTTCTTCTTCCTGGTTCCTTCCTCACTACCTCTCCCGGTTGATCTGATTATTTTTCCCTTCACGTTTTGTCCCAATACCAAATTACCAATTCTATGAATTGCAAAGCAGCCTCAGAGACGCTGAGGGGTAGAGAGAGGAGGTGGGGGGGATGCGAAGATTGAAAGGGATCTTTGCAAACACAATCACGTTCTTAAATGGAAATGCGGGGCTTTAAACAAATCTTACATCTCTCCCGTTCCATTCGCCTAAAACTCTGCAATCAGGCGCATGTTCCGCTCCTTCTAAAACAGGAGCTTTTTGGAAGGTTTTTCAGGCGCAACATTCCCATTTTAATCATTTACCTGAAAGCAATGTTTTGCCTTTTTATCTCTGCCGCGTGTGTGTTTGTTGTCATCCTCCCCATGCGACTGTCTGCTCTTTCTATTTACAGGAGGAATCAACTGTACTGTTCATTTTAATCCGGGACTACATGACTAAAAGGTGAGTTGCGTCCTTGCTGTATCTTGTCTCTGGCGTTAACAATCTAGCGAGTGTGTGTGCGTGTGTGTGTGTGTGTCTGTGTGGAAAATGTTGTCCGGGTCACAGGTGCTCGTCATCATCTCTTGAAAGGCGTGGTTTTTGTCCATCCGTCCTTTATATATTTATTTGGCATAAGTGGGAGACAGTCCTCGCCAATTGCGCGCGCGTCATTTCAGATTAATTTATCAGTAGCAAAGTCCGACTTGAAGATGTATTGTGCAATTTTTACAAGCGGTGCGCATATTAATCTTTTCAAGAAACACGCCCTTTGATTAATATGTTTTTCAAACATGCCATGATACAATCATCTGAATGAGTAAATTACCTAATTTTGCCATAGAACTGTTTTATTTGTAATATAAAATATCCATCAAAAGCATTTATGGACAAAAATCTTATTTAGTGTAAATTTGCCGAAACTGAATAATGTGTGAAAAAAGTGAATGAGGAATTCCAGTCAGGACATTTCTAACTGTCAGCGCGTAAACTCCTAAGAGAGCCCACTGGCTGCGTGTCATCCCTGCAAGAGAGCGCAGCTCCGCGCAGCCCTCACTTAATGAACATGCGAATTGCCATCCAGTCATTCTTGTCCCCCCCAAGTCTATAAAAAGCTGTGGTTTCTGCCACACAGACCCAGTGTTGTGCTCTGCCGAGTCCAGCGAGAAGCTGCTTGAAAAGAAAGATCCAGATGCTTTGGCCCTCTTGTCAAGAACATGGCCTTGTGTGCGCTGAGGTGCATTTTTGCCAAGACGCACTAGGTTTCCATGGTGCGCTCGAAGAAAGGGATCACACAGAAGTTAGTGGTGGCCGGCAGGCCATACAGGAAAAGAGGCTGGAAAATGAACGCAACATGATGGATGTAAAAACAGACTAAAAACTGGGTAAAATTACGAAGCACGCGGAGTATGAACC
Source organism: Zenarchopterus dispar (assembly GCA_028564865.1). Classification (NCBI taxonomy): domain Eukaryota; kingdom Metazoa; phylum Chordata; class Actinopteri; order Beloniformes; family Zenarchopteridae; genus Zenarchopterus; species Zenarchopterus dispar. Next base: position 15,076,377 of record JAOWBL010000008.1, read on the forward strand.
GCAAAGATGAGTGTCGAGGAAGTTGGCTGATCTCCTCTATGACAAATAAGTCTTCTTTGTATCTCCAGGACAACACAATTAGCTGATTTAAAAAAAAAACAAAAAACTTTCTTATCCGCCTCTTTCCCGAGACACAAATGCGGAGTTTCTTATGTACAGAAAAAAGGACACTAATTAAACGCTGCACTTTTTTGTAATAATAATATATATAAAAGAATAAAAAACTAAACTTCATCTCGTGGAAATCGTACCAACCTAAAGCCAGGGATTGTCTTCGTGGGTTCCTGTAGCCTAGGGGGCCTCTTCTTTTCAGTCACTCATGAGTTAATCTTTCTCCACTCTACTTAATACGCAGCTATGATAATGACGCAAGTCAACCAATGGGACCCCATCGACCCTTCAATTAACCAAATTCCTCTTTTTCCCCCAATTACGCCTATAGTATCAGTTTGGTAAGGATGGGCAGGGAAGACAAATATAGGGGAAAAAAAGAGCGCCAGGAAGACATTCACAGAACTGTAAATGTCTTCCTGTAAAAAAAAAATCTAAATTAGAACTGTCACAATTACAGTGAATCTGATGTCTTTTTACAAAACACTAAAAATAAAGTTTTTCTATGTGAACGTCAGACGTAAGAGCGGTGTCTTTCCTAATCTCATTCTGGGGCTTTACACATGCATGCACTTAGTTCCGAAATAAAGTTTAAATATGTTTTTGTTTCCATAACTATACCTCAAATAGGACTTTTTCTTAAAAAGACCTCAACCTTATAAAATGTTTAATAAAATTCTTTTTCAATTCCAGAGGGAACTTTTCGACACACAGGATCGTATTTATATTTTAAAATTCATCAATTCACCTTCCAACTACAGCGAATGGAATAATATCCACCAGCTCACTCAATTAGTTAATTGTAATTCGTTTCCACCTTTTTTTTTAGGCATGCGTAAAAGGCACTAAATATTCAACTGGAAAAAAAAAATGTTTGCCCATCTATTCTGCAGACCAAACCGTCCCGTGTTTTTCAGGTAACTTTTCTTCGCTTTCTTTTTTTGGCTAATGAACTTGGGCTATTCTGCCAGCATCCCCATGAGAGCGCAGCGAGAGGAGGGGAGGGAGACGCCTCTCTTGTGGTAAAAGGTGCGAGTTTCTTCCACTATCTCTCGGCTAATTAGGCGGGGTCTGAGCACGCCGGAATGAATATTCATGAAAAGCACCGGCGCGCAATTAGTAGAGGAGAGAGTTCCCAACTTCAGTCCCCAAACAACGCATCTTGCAGAGGAACGGGATGGCAGCACCCCCTCTCGTCCTCCGCCTCCTCCTTCCCCCTGCTCCATGTGGCTCTGCTTCTGCTGCTCCAGCACTCTTTTTAAGCCCTCACTTGTACTTTCAGTGCTTATCAGCCAGGATCCCACTGCCTCCTTTCAAAGCAGCAGCCATCAGAAATGATTTGACCACTTCATATTGCCCCAAATCTCCATGATGGGAATAAGAGGTAATCTGATTAGATTTGTTATTAATATCTGACTTAGCCTGAACAGACTTTTTTGTGTTACTTTTGGAATTATTTGTATTATTTTTGACATCTGAAACAAAATTTTAATTGAATTGTAGAAGACAGCAACTGAGGCATTCAGTTCACATCTACACTTAAAACAGAAACACAAATCTGCTCTTTCTCCTACCCTGTAATGAGACACATTACCTGACAACGTAATTTCAAACCAACCACACCTCAGTATTTCTTATCCTCTGCATTACTAATGGCCCCTGGTGGACACATTGGGGCCCACAGCCTAAAGCCTGCGTCTATCTGTCTGGCGGTTTGTGTGTCATGCCAGTGTAAGCCCCAGCCCATGTGCCCAGTTGTCTGTCTGTCAGCCCTGTTGAGGACCCACAATCCTCTGCTTTGAATTCAAGGTGATTCTTATCCCCTACCCCCTCCTGGCCGAGCAGCGCGTTTGCCTCTTGCCTCCATAAAGATGTGTTTATGTATGTATGTATGTATGTGCAGAAGGGACTACGAGGAGGTTTTTCAAGGGTTGGGGGGGAGATAAGCAGAGGAATTTGAGGCCGGTGAATATGGATGGGGTCCCTGCTTTCAGAGAGCGCCGCTGATAGAGAGGTAAACAGCTCCTGGCCAAGAGAAGGAAGAAGGGGTGGGAGGTGGTAGGAGGTGGTTGATGCATGCACTGGCATACATTTGGGGCCTAACTCCACAGCGCTCTTTCCCTGTCATTCACTCAGCATCTTTGAGGACTATCTGTCATTATTTCTTCTTGGAGTTTTTGCTTTGGACAATCTTGTGGATTTGGAGGAAGAGGTTTCCCTTATCAATGCAGGAGAAACTGGGAGTTTGGAAGCCAGATTTCAGGCTCTGAAGTTTTTATATCCACAATGCTAAGGTTACCATTTTGCAAAATTAGTGCAAGTTAACGAGATCAGTTGGAATTTTTTCCCCTTGTGCATGCAGAGAAATCTGAATACTTGTAATGCCAACAGTGATGTGTGCCACAACAACCTTTCAACAACCTTAAACCTCTGTTCAGCATCTGATAAGATCAATAACAGAATGACATCAGATTTAAGCTACTTGTCTTTTTTTCCTCCCTCTTTCTGCCCCCTTTTCTCCTGACAGACCCTGCAATGCTGAACCGCTTGCAAACATGAAGGCCACGGCCCCAAATGGACACTGCTGCAGTGAGTCAGCCTGTTTCACAAAATGTATGTGATTCCATTCGAACATTGTCGCTGTCATATCTAATGTGCATGTATATGATTTTATGTGCATGGTGGAAAATGATTCTTTCCCCCTTCTTCACTTCCCTGTTTTGGGTTTCAGTGTCTGTGTATGTGTGTGTGTGTGTGTGTGTAAGTGTGCATTTATTAAATCCCAAAGTGCACATTCAGTAAGTGAAAAGTACATTGTCTTCAAGTCCTAACACAGTTTCATCCATCTAAACATGGCACCAACATATTTGAGGAGTTTTTGAGGAAAGTTTCTACTTTCAATTGATCTTTGTTTAACTGTTAAGACTTGCAGGGCATTTTCATGCATTTTAAAAAAGACCTGACAGTTGAAACATGACAGAAAACAAAGAAAAGCTGGCTGCCATGCAGGTTAACTGCTGGCAATTTATTGGCTGAGCCAGTTTATGTTTAATAGTTCTTTTAATTTCATAATTAACCTGTGAATAAAGTTAACTTTACTTGGAGAGGAACATCTCATTTCAGCGTGGTGTTGCTCCACATGTGTGCCCTCTTGAGTTTTGACTTTTCTTTCGGGCAGCTGCTTAGTTTTATCCCACTTGATTGCTCGCTTAGCCATGACACAACACAGCTTCCCTCTCTCTCTCTCTCATACACACACACACGGACACATATACACACGCTTCAACACTAAGGCCCCACCACAAAGTTATTAATGAGCTGTTTAATTTTAATTAGATAGTAATTCATGTTAATGCCTGCTTAATGGAGCCAAATAATTCCCCTCGGTCACTTGGGGTCTTTATGCTTCGTTTACCAGCCCCTGCAGTCATTCTCTGGCTTTTGTTTTTTTTTTTTATATTACATTTCCAAGTCTTTTTTTTTTTGCAAGCAGAGAGTGAATGATAAAACAGTAAAACATATGGGATGAGTGAGGCATGCATGAGTTCTGAGAGTGAAAGCTAGCAGCATATGTTTGTGCTCTTGAAACTTAGAGGGTAGTGTTGTGTATTTGTGTGAAATGTTGAACTTGTCAGCCACACAACATCCACACTGACCCACACTTTACTCCAGTAAATGCCTTAAGTCAAAGCAAAGTAAAGGTCAAACTCAGTATTGAACCCTAAGCAGGGTTAAACCTCCAGGTTAAGGTGCAGCTACCAAGAGAGGTTGTGACCTTTCAGTCCTGGTCAGGCCTCGAGGTAGATCACTCCTACGTCTCCTCACGTGTGCTGCCAGTGTTGACTGTGTAAGGAGGCATTTGTTCAGCATATCCCATTTGAAGTTCAAACATCTGTAAGGCTGTGTAGGAGTGACCACAACAACCCAGTGTGTGTGTGTGTGTGTGTAAGGTCAGTGCTGTTGAGCTTGTCTCAGTTCTGTCTGGGTGCTGCGACTCTGTCAGAGCACTAAGCTGAGTGGTTGAATTAAGTTAGTGGCTACAGACAGGCTTTTAATTGTTGATTGACCAGTCTGAGTGCTTCCTGGGCTGGGGTCATTGTGGAGACCAGACAGGGAGGTCCCCAGGCCCCAGTGGCAATTTTATACCAGAGAAAAGGAGAGAAGGATGGTGGAAAGGCCGTCAGGACATGGTGAAGTGGACAAATAGGAGCTGAGTGATCCTGGAAAGTTACACAATTTGTTGTACTGTTTTGTAATTTTATGAGGTTTGAGCTTTTGATTTATAAGAGCCACATAATTTAAGCAAGGAGAAACAGTGGCACATCAGAGCTTTTTTTAGGTCCACAGATTATAAAGTTCAATGTTACTCCTCTCAAAAAAATGTCAGCTCCTTCATTTGTTTGGCAGTTACAAATTTACTTTGCACCCGCTCCATTCACTCCTTGGCCCCTCCACTCTCACCCTCTTTATCCTCTTCTCTCTTCAGCCTTTTCCCCTCTAATTCTGCATGGGGCTACAAAAACCCATGCTGCTGTTTTTGTGGGCTGACTCTTCCATCCTCTCCTCTTTTACTGTCCACCTCGCCTCCTCCTTTTCCCCTCCTCCTCCTCTTCTCAGCTCACAGCAGGTGCCCGTCCTCAGCTAACATTTGTTATCTCTAATCCTGCAGGTTCGGCGCACAAAAAGAGCGTAGTAAACTCTCTCTCAGACCTAATCCTGCCACTCCTTTTTTGATGGCACTCCCCTCGCCCTCCTCTCCTTTTTTCTTCCTTCACTATCGCTCTTTTAGGCTTTTGGGTGGGGGTGGAGGGTACTCCACTTCCCTGATTGCCACATAGCTTTTTCTTTTTTTTTTTTTTTTTATCACCCTGGCCTTCAATTTTGGGGGCAGCTGTTGGTAGTGGGGCTGTCCTTTTTTAGTTCTTTATACCTCTGATTTCAACTCTTTTTCTTTTCTCTTTCTTTCTCTGTCTCCTTTTTTGCCTTCTTCTCACTCTCTCTGTATCATTTACAGTCATTTTCTGGCAATTAAAATGGAGCGCTGCTGCAGGAGTTTCGCCTGCAGTGCAACACTACAGTGCTGATGAATAATTCTTCACCCTGCAAACTGGAAAGCTAGCCTTTCTTTCATGTCGGGCCTTTGTTGATTTACCATTAAAACTTACTGCACCGTGCTATGAGTGGAGGACCCAGCTCTGCAGGAAATGGCAAAAAAGCAAAAAATGAGGATAAAGCAGATACATGTACACAGGCTTTAGAGGGTTTTTTTTCTGGCCTAGAATAAGGAAGCCTATCAGTTACATTGGTGTGTGTTTGTGTTTATAGGTTAGATTTACAGCGCATGAGGCCTTTTTTTTATTTATGCCCAGTGTCTTGTTCTGTACCACTTAGGTTTTATGTTAATTTTTCTTATCAATGGTTTTCATTACGATGCTTTGCTGCATTGTGTGAGTGATTAGACTGTCATTCGTCTTTCTTCCTCTAACTCACACATGCATAAAAACATACTCTCTCTATCACATACACAGCGAGCAGTGACTGATGTGTGGATGAACTGTGTGGGGTGCTCCGGCTGCAGAGGCGGGGTGCTGTTGGCAGTATGTTAAATGATGGTGGTCTCCTGGCTGGCCCAGCTCTGGGCTGTTTTCTGTGAGCAGCCTCCCAGAGTGGATTCACCACAGCTTTAAAGATTTTAGCTTAAAATTGCTTGTCCCAGTGGAAAAATATGAAAGTTTGTGTTTGCAAAATATTTACAAAATATCATCTGTCTATTTGCAAAAAAAGGAAGCAAAAGAAGAGGTGAAAGCCATCAATTCTATCCTTACCTTGTGTTGTAAAATCAACAAAAATTAGCCATGTCTACAGTGTTTGAATTTCTTAATTTGTGATAGTGAATCACTTTTTATCTGATGGATGTTCTTGCTTAAAGTTGAATCATCAGAAGCAGAATCAACTTGGGTATTTATATCATTAGGTATTTCATGAAAAAAAATAGCTGCACACATGTCAGTTTGATCTGTTCTTGTAAGTTACTGCTCACAATTTTGCAAAAACTGTCTTGTTGAACACTTATTTTTTTTAAAAGGTGACAAATTCTGCATGCAGCAAGCATCAGTAATCTATTGTAATAAAAAAAGTCAACAAAACATCTGGGGTCTTTTGTGTGATAGTAAATCTTTCATTTCACAACCCTTTATCTTCTAGTAAGAGCCCATTTAGTGTTTATCCGATGCAGTGTTTACATCTCACCACTAGGGGTGCCAGATTAACAATTCACAAGAAAAATAAATAAATAAATCAAATGGCGCAAAACTCTAAAAGGTTTTGTTTGCAATTACTGTAGACCAAAGAAGTTTGAAAATATTATTAAAAAAATATGATAAACCTCGGATAAAAGAACTGATACACTTAAGAAACAAAGAACAAAAAACTACAACAGCAGCCAACAGGATTTGACCAGTTATTTGATTTAAAGATGAATTACAAACAGTATTACGAGTGTGGATTCTCTGCATGAACAACTGCAAAATGCATGCATTCCATAGATGCAAAGAAAATGGCAGTTAAATACTCACATACCTAAAACCTGACTAAGACATGATCTAAAATGTTATAAATGATCTTTTTTTTTTGTTCTGATCCTATCAGTATTGCATCAGTATTGAGAAGTCAGAGAAAATGATCCATTTAAAAACAAAAAAACAAAAACAAAAACAAAAAAACCAACAAACAAAAAACAACCCAAAAATCTGAAATCCTAAATGTTCAGGTCCACTTGTCTCTCCTCTACAAGCAGGTATTTTAATTCATTTTACAAGAGATAAGTGTATCTGAAAAAAAAGTTTGTCCACTTTAATAATTATAAAGAAACAACTGGCCATCCATGACCGAGAATGGGTGAAGTTTAAGCAGCTTTAGCCCTAGCTGGAGGGGTTAAATTAGAACCTGAGTAGAAGTATCTTCCTTCCATGTCATCTGGCTCAGTAGTTATCCTCCAGTCACTTATATGGACTTGAGCATATTGAACAGCAAATATGACCGCACACTCATCCGCTGACAGACACACACATAAACAAGCGAACGCAAACACCCCATACACAAACACACACTCACGCGGTAAGTAAACAAACACTATTTTTCACACTGTCACACTCACATGGACACAGTCATGCACTGAAGAGATAATGGTGGCCAGAGGCAGTCTTGGTGCGCTCCCTCTCTCTCCTTCCATGTCTCTGAGGCAGCGAGCGTGCTCTGGTCCTCACTGTCTGTTAGATTTGATCACCATCACCCAACTGCAACGGACAGCGCGCGGCTCAGCTCAGCTGATGGCTCATTGTAACACGCACACATGCACACATACAGCCAGTGTGCCAGAGGATATTACATGCAGTGTCTGACACCTCTAAATAAGTGTTTACTCTTTGTGTGTGTGTATGGGTGTGTGTCAGAGTGTGCCTGTGTGGTTTCCTCTACACCCATAACTGTGTGTGCGTGTGTGTGTGCATGCCAGACAACAGCAGTACTATAAAATGTATCCAAATCAATCATCATCCTTTCCCGGCTTTTTCATGGCTGTCTCCATCGTGAACATTGTATGTGATACGATTCCTCCATGTACAACTGCACATATGAGTCAACAGTGTATTCTTCATATGTTTACAGTGAAGGATAATTTAACTGTGTAATCAGCAAAATAATTTGAATAAAAATAAATGTGAATTAAAGTCTGTCTGATGTGAACTTTTTAGAGCTCAGTTATGATGTTTCCTTATTAATGTGATCTTAAAGTAAGACACCGCACCTCAGAGTTGAGTATATATTTATATTTGTTGTTCTCTTTCTCTCCGTCACGTGCGTAAATGCACATATTAGCTTAGACAATCATATCGTATTTAGCTGTGACAGACGAGAAGCAGTGAGCTGTTAACGTGTCTGTTCATGGGTGTGTGTTCCTGCGTGCACCCACGTGCAAACATGTATCTCAGTCAGTCTGCAAAGAGATTTTAATAAGACAGAAAAGAGGGGGTACAGTAAATCCTACATCTGAGCGAGCCCATCTCTGAGACCCGAGGGTGCCATGGTATGATTGACAGGCCTCCTTTCACTGGCGCTGTCGGACGCGGGACGGATTAGGGCCGTCTCGCCCTAAAGGGCCATTGTGGCTCCTCGTCTCCCAGCTGCTTCACCGTGAACCCTTCTCCACGGCTGAGGAGGGGCCCCAGCTAATGTGTATAAGTGTGTGCGCCTTTGTGCTTGTGTGATATGGTTTGTATGGCGTTGGTCTGACTGACCTTCTGTCTTAATTCTCAGAGCTGTTAAATAGCAGAAGGTTGCCACCGAGTCAAAAGTTCATTTGCGATGTTTTGTTTTTGAATACGTCAAGATTTTTTTCACACTTCCACAATTTCAAAGGCTACGAGCCAAAATAAATGTATCACATTTAAGAGAGAACCTGAAAGATTGCAAAGACACTACTGTTGGTAAAATCCTGTGTAAGATTTAAATCATCCTTTCAAGAAGAATTCAAGTTTTGTTGAGTTTTCCTTTTCTTCTTTTTTTTTTAAAAAAGATCAAACATACACATATAAATTCACTGTTTCACACATCTGGGTGTGACTAAAGAATACGTTTCAGGTCTCTTTTAACTATTGAATTTGATATGGCAGAAGATACACACATGACGATAAAACCCAGGTGTGCTGCTGTAGCTGCCTGCAGCTTTGCCTCAATCGGAGGCCCTAAAATCCAGATCAGTAATGTCTAGATAAAACAGCCTCAAGTCTTAAGCCAAAGACATCATTATCACTGTGACTGATGGCTCCTGTAAAACAGGTTTTCTTTCTTTCTTTTCTTTTTTTTAAACAGTGTACTAACTATGCCAGTTTAATGGAGGTTTGTATCATCTCTCCACCTCTTGTTCTTGTTTCTAACTCAGAGTACATGACTTCATTTTCATACTGGCTCATAATATTACAACAGGACTAACATTAGGGATTAATAAAGAGCACAAAAAGGAGTGCTGTGCAGTTCCATTTTTGTTGCAGCAAAGTCATAGCGTTTCATCGAAACGATAATGTCCCAGTGTGAGAATGTTGAACTAAAAAGAAAAAAAGAAACCTCCCCAGAGTCTTAATCATTAAGTTTAAGTGAGTACTTGGGTAAGATTAAGATTATGTAAAACTCTGTTTCATGAAGAGTTGGCATGTAAAATATAAAAATAAAAAAAGAATGTAATTGCCATTTGGAATCCAACTAGAACTTAAAGGATATGAAACATTCCACATTTTAAATATTGATTATTTTATGTGTTTAAAAATACATTTATTTTAAAAAAAGGCTCCCTTTGAGCGACAACATTAAAAAAGAGAGTCTACAAAAGGCTACAAAAAAATTGTCATTCAAAGGTTCATTTGAAGGATGACCAAGAACATTTCTCTCTTTCTTTCCTTCTTCTTTTTTTTTTTTTTTTGATCAAAAACATTATGAGATATAAAAGAGCATACCAAATAATTTTTCAGGAGTAGAATGAAGAAGAGTTTAAAACTCCTTAAGGGCAAATAGTTACGACAAGCGCACCCCAAACTGCTGATCAGCTGGAAAACTATCATGCAAGAAGAGCAAAACATTTCTCTTTCAAAAGTTAAATGCTGCAAAGATTTGTCTCCTACTAGGACTGGAAATCTTTGTATGTCAAATGATCAGGTTTGATTCTTGAGGTCACCATTGAAGTCCAAGTACAAAGAAAGGAGAAGTAAGCTCAAAAGTAGAGTATAATTCATTGAACTATTATATTTTAACAGGCTGATGAAAAAGGTCAAAATATTGAATATATCACAATACAAAAATGGGTAGAACTGGGTTTAAGTTATTTATCTATGTATATACTAGTATATACAGTAAAATGTCTCCAAACCTTGTTCTAACTAGTGCCACACAAAATAAATATAACAAGAAGCTGGCATCAAATTAATTATGATTATGTATTCTGACATTTGATACTTTGTTGTTAAATGGTTTTATAGAGTAAACTTTTATAGGAACAAGGTTGACAGTTGATGTGCGGTACTCTTACAGTAAACAGTGGAAACGCTGCATGTGTGTCCACATGTGAGAAAGAAACATTGCACTACATGCAAATATGTGCCAGTAATATGACCTTTCCAACCCCTCTGCTTCTTCCCTGGGGTTTCCAATCCGTTTCCAAAGAGGCATGTAGGGAGTGCGCATCATGGGGCATCCTTCAGGGTTATGAGGTCTCTGGCGTGGATGCTGGGCAGGGCGGGCTGCCACTGTGGCAGCTCTGGCACAGAGCATTGGCAGGAAAGAAAATGCCAGAAGTCTGCCACATTCCTGCTGAGATTCTCCCAGTCAATTAGGCTGCTGCGGCAGTGAGCTGCAGTCTGAATGGAAAAGCGGAGGAAAGGTGAAAAGGACCAGTGATTAGCAAAGTTCACCAGCTTATATTGACACTGTGCTGACATACACAAGCAGCTGACTGTAAACACACAAATTGCTTGCGGTTAAAGCATGCATACTGTTAACATGCACTCCCAGCTCTGCTTGTAAGCACTTTGTTCTCAAAGTGCACACAACACGATAAGTCCTTGGAAGAAGAGCCTTGATGTGATTTGTGCAAAGGGTGAAAAAAGTTGCCCTCCTTCTATCCATGTCCCTGTCACCCCAGCGGAAAAAGGAGTGGATCACTCTCACTTTCTCTATTCCTTTCGCTCCTCTCCATCTCCCTGTCTGATGAAAGAGGAGCTATGATCGCTTTGACAACAAAGGGCCCAGCCGCTTGTGTTTGGATGAGGCACTCCTTTCTTCTCTCCTTCCTCCTCCTTCTCTATCTATTTCTTCTAACCCCCTCTGATCTCACTTATTCTCTCCTTCCTCTATGCCACCCTCCACCACCCATTCTCCCCTCATCTGTTCCCCCTTCCTGCTCTATCTCTTGCTGCCTGATGCCACTCTCTGGCGTTGCTCCTCCGTTCTTCGTTAGGGCCTTAGCGATACAATCAGGGTATGGAATTAAAAATCAGAAAGTGTCCTTGTCGGAGAGACACCCCGGATGGCGCACTTTGATGTCTACTCATAAATTTGAAATTCATATGTTGTCACACTTGATTTTACCCCCCTTTCCCCTCCCTGTCCCCCACTCACTCGTTCTTTTTCAGCTTTTTCCTTCTCTTCGTCTTCCCTCCTCCTCCTCTCCATCAAGCGCCATCATGTACTATTCATTTAGAAGGAGAGAAATGGGAGGAACATAGAAGTACGTAAAAAGCATTGTGAAAGGGTTTCTTAAAGCCCTTTCTTGTCTTTTATTTTTCATGTTTTTACTTAGTGAAGAAGGCGGGAAGACATAATGAATCATTCAATTTCCTTTTGATTATAGGTGCTGGGGTGCGTGGGTTTAGGGGTTGAACATGGGGAAAAAGGGACCACAGTATGGGGTTGTAGATGTGGTGCTGGGCCACTTTGATGCAACATCAGAACTCTGCACCAAGTCAAAACTATCTGATAGAGTGAGAAAAGTGTATTTATCGCACACCGTACCACACACATACTCAGATTCGCACAGAAAGCATATTAATACGCATGCTGAATGAGGTTCTCTTGGCCGTGCCCTCCTCAAACCTTCAAAATAACAGAAATGAGTTTGGACATAATCCTGGTTCAATATCAACAAAGGACACATTAAAAGAAACATTATATTTATTTATTTGAGTAACATGTCACTTACTTTGTGCATACACTTTAACACACCGCTGAGACTGGAAAGAATTCCAGTTGTGAGAAGAGTGGAAAAAATAGTTATGATTAAGCCAAAGACATTGATAAACTGTAACCCTTCAATGTAAACTGAAAGCATTGGCTTTAGATGTGACACCTTTCTGGATGCATTTTTTCTTCTTATCTTCAAGGAAATGAGAAGGAGAACCAGTAGGCCCTTCATGGGACCTCCTGAGACAGTTACAAATCGGTATGAAGGTGTGTTGGTGATGTACTAGGGGAATGGGTAAGACAGGGGAGAATGTGGATAAGCAGGATGGAAATGTAGATAGGTATGGGGACTCTTTTTGGTGCATTATATCAAAGATCCTTCATTAATCACTCTCGCTGAGTCCCTTGGATCCTCCCACTCCTTTATTGTGCCTCCATACCCCAACTACAATGTAAGGCATACAGTCCAAGGTGGTGGCAACCAAACGCTAACATTCTCCCAAAAACTTGCCCATCCTCGAAACTGATTTTTTTATCTGGCACCTAAGGATAATCATCCCTCTTTGTGTTTTTTTCTCTGTTTATATATCTGACATCCCCCCGATTTTCATTTTCCCTCTCTCTTTCTATCTTTGTCTTTGCCCAACTACTTTATTTTATCTTTCCTTCTTGTTTTCTCCCTCCCTTTTTGTGACAAATGGGTTTTAATAAATGCTGACAGATTGATGAAATTAAAGGACTACATCCCATGGCTTGCTCTTGCTCTAGCCTTAGTGTGGCACTGACATGTGTAAAACAGGGCCTTAATACAGTGGCCCCTGAGTGTCTTACATCACTAGGACTCCCCACTGTTATCACAGTCATTATTACTGGTTGACACTGTATTGTTGTAAAAAAAAAAAAATAATAATAATAATAAAAAAATCACAGTTATAACTGGCATCAGAGGAGACAAGAATTTAGTATTCACCCTTGTGCCAACAGTAACCCCTATAAAACAGTTTATTCCATTGACCCTATTAGCAGATATTAGGCTCCATCTCCCATGCTGCCTCATTATAACCCCAGATCATAAAGAGAGGGGGTTGGGGCAGAGGAGGTGGTCGGGGACAGAAAAGGGAGTGTGCGCCTTTTCCAAGGGAATCCTTCCATAAGGCATAACTGACATGGAGTACTTACCCACGCTTTGAGAGCTCTCGCCGAACATTAAAAAGCATTGTTTTGTTGGATTACAGGGCTAGGAGGGGAACCTAATCCCCTAATTTTTAATCTCTCCTGATTTCAGCAGGATGCATAAGAGGTGGGGTTCCCTGACACGGCTTGGGTAGGTGGATTACAGACATGAGGAGGGGAGGAGGGGTCAAGGAAAAAAAGATTTCTTAACAAAGGATTTATGATATTACTGGAGGGCCATAAATCTTTGTTTTTGAAAAACTGTGAAGTAAACATAAGGAACTTTTAGTCTGATGACTCTTTAGTTAGTTTAGAACAATACAGAAATGAGAAAGTGCAATAAAGTGGTGGAAAAGTTTGTGAAGTGATCATATCAAAAGGCAAAATCAATTGTAAAACGATAGCAGCTTATGACTTCCCAGCAACAGGAATAATTCTAATCCTTTTTGCAGGCTATGTACTGTGCAACATTAAAAATCCTTCCGTGGCAGTGATAGCATATCCTTCTCCCAAAACATTTCCGCTTTGTCATTTCGTACCTTTGCCACCATGAGTCTGGGTGTGTGGATCATTTCTCAGACAGCTTATGGTGACAGGCTTTTTTGGGATGGAGGGATAAATTGTCTGAAAGCTCATCCCTATAATCTGTGAAGGATATACAGGGCCTTCCCAGGCAGAATACAAGGGTTGTTCACCTGCAGTATTAGCTAAATAAGATAAGGGGCTGGACTGGAACCATACTATGTGTGTGTGTGTGTGTCTGTGCCAATACATACACACACACACACACACACACACACACACACACACACACACACACACACACACACACATATATATATAGACACATACACGCACACACATACATACAGTATGTGTGAAAAATTTCAAAATACAGTTTCAAAAGGTTTCTTGCTACATTTGAAATGTAGCAGGGAAGAAAGACATCAAATGGGTTTTACTGAAGGACTCTTTCAAATGTAAAGTTATCTATAGAAGTGGCAGAGGGTGAAACAGGAAGGACGAAAACCTAGGGAAAGAAAGAGAAGGGTGGTCACAACAAACACAGGGACTTTGAAATGATTGTGTCCAATCTTGAAGTAACCTTGGGCAGCTTCCAGTATTTCTGAGAGAGTGAGTGAGCGACAGTGTTTTGGAGCCTGGCCAACTCGAGCCTTTTGTGCCAGCAGCCGCCACATTCCAATCAGCCACGGATATTTATACTCAGGGCCTAATTGAAAGCTTGGCTTGTGAACCATCTGCATGCACTCACACTCCAACTCTCTCTGTAACACACACACACACACACACACACACACATACACACACACACACACACACACACACATGCACCCACACCCACGCACAGACAGACACACTCCTTAGTGCTTTACTATCCCAGACACAGCCAGCTTTGACCCACAGAGGAGAGGCCAGACTTTGACAGTTAACAACACAAGAGGCCAAAAACTGAGGGTGACTTATGGCAGGACCATGGCAGGGAAAGGATGAATTAAGAATGTGTTTCTGTGTTTTGATATTTGCCTCCTTTACTGGGAGGCAAAAGGACGATGTTCAGGAAGTTAGATGTTGCCCTGAGACACTGGCTTACATAATGACTTAGAAACCCAACACTTGCAGCCTCTGAAATCTGCCCAGCTGCCAGAGTAAAATGTTGCTCTTTTATGTTTCTGCAAAGTGCAGATTTGTGGAGCTCAACATTTTGACCCAAAAGAGCTGTCACTTTCACCTTGTCACAGTGACATTATGTTAAAAGGAGCCCCCCCAACATACCAAGATTTTTTTTAACAAATCCAGTGTCTTGTATTTTACAGGATTCTTTTGGCAACTGGATTCCTCTGAGCAACACTTTCATATGAGAAAAGATGTCCTAGAAGACAGAAGGTATTAATAAGACCCCCATCATCACCCCCCCATCCTTACCCCCACCCCAACCCTCAGTCTAGACACTGGTGGGTGCAAAGTCAGATTCCCTGGAGAATCCCGGTCAGGAGGAGATGGGAAAGAGGAGGGTGGCACGCAAAACAGTTTGAGGGGCAGAAGGACAGAATTACAACGACTTTTAAAGAACAGTGACTGAGTGAAATTGGGCAGAAAGATTATTGGATGAGAGCAGTGATGTGGAAATTGCAGATGAAATTCTCTGGAAAGAGGAAGTGATGAAATAAGTAGACCTAAAGGAATGGCCAACTTTTAACCATAACTGAGAATTTAAACAGAGTAAGATCTTCTTTACTGAACTTGAGCCTAAGCTTTTTCCATAAAAAGTCCTGTGTTTTCATTTATTTCACAAAAACTAAGCTTAAAAAGAAAGAGCAATGTGAAAAATTGCTTCCAGAGGAATGAAGAAATGTACTATCACAACCAGATGATGCAAACCAAATCAACTGTATTATGTGATCATTAAATATGATCATCTCTATTAAAGAAATTTTAACATTTTCCTTATCTGAAGCCCTTGGGTCTGTGATAACACTATGCAACAGAAGAAAGAGATCAGCAATGATCTTAGAGAAGCAGCTGTTCCTGCTTATCAATCTGCAAAGGTTTATAAGGTCATTTCCAAACGATTTAGAGCACATCATTTGATAGTGAGAAATAAAATTACCACATGGAAAACATTTCAGAGACTTCCCAGGAGAGGAATTCTTAGGATATTCATCTCTCTGCACAGTGCTCACAGTGAGGGATATCCCAATACTACATATCAGAATCTTCAGGCCTCACTTTACAGTATACGTGCTGAAGTTCATGCTTGTATAATTGGAAAAATAGTAAATACTATTATGGGGACTTTACACTTGTAAAGCCATTGTTATGACCTGGGCTCAGCTAGGACTAAAGGTCACACATAAAATTAAGAAAAAAAGGATGCCCAGACGTAAAAGAAGAGGAGGTGTTTTATTTACAATAACAAAAACAAAACAAAACAAAACCAAAACAATCGAAACAAGGACGTGCAACTCAAAGGATCAACTAACATAAATCACAAAAATTAGCTAAACAAACAAAGTCTGCAGCAAAAGGGGCGAACTGGTGTTTCACACACTGCTGTCCACCAATGATGGGGTCCGCATCTTTTTTAAAGGATGCAAATGATGGATTCGTCAGCGCAGGCGGTGATGGCATGGGATGGCATCCAATCAGGTGGGAGAAGACAGGAACAGAGGTGAGGGGAGCCAGTCCCAAACCAGTGCTGAAACATTCCCTTTATATGGTGCCAGCTGCAATACAGATTGACCAAACATGAAAGAGTCCTTAAGGCGGTTCATTATCACATCTAAAGAGCACGCAAACTTGAGTGTGGCCCATGGCCGTAACAGTCATATTATTTCATACTACTCATTTAGAATACAATGATTTCACATATTATCAGATTAAAACACTTAAATTAACAGCTCTGAACTTTTGAAATAATTTGGCACATTTTAATGGCTTATGAAGCTCATCAAACTTTGTGGACTCAAATGGTCCCCGTTTCATAGACTGACTATTATGCTTTTGGATGGGTTGCCAGGAGAAAGCCTCTTCTCACTAAAAAGAAAATGGCAGCATGATATATGTTTATAACATTGTAACTGAACAAACTACCAAGACTTCTGGGACAATATTGTTTGGACAGACAAGACCACAGTGGAAATGTCTGGCCTTAATGCATAGTGGACAAACATCAAACTCAATGTGGGGTCATGCACTGTGATGCAGAGGAGATGATCTCCTCTTGTTTTGCAGCCACAACTCTTCTCAAATGGTGCAATTAACTGAAACAAAGTTGTAAAGATGAGGTCAAAGTCCTCTACACTGTTACGAGAGACTGATAAATCATGTAGAAAAGTATTTCAAGTTATTGCTGCTAAAGGTGGTTCTACAGGCAATTGCATCATGAAGTGTACTTCATTTTCCCCCTCACTGCCTCTGCATCTTAGCCCAGTTTTTGTTGAATAAATAATGACAACAATCCTGAGTCATTTGGTGTTGTTCATCATAAGCTGTATTTGTGTAATTTTAAAGACCTAAGGATAATATATGATTTTATCATGTCTTGTTACATAAAACCTCAGAAATGACAGGGAGTGAACTTGCTTTTTCACTTTACTGTTGAAAAGATAAGCATGGGAACTTGTGGTAATTTTGACAAAGTGAGCCAACAAACCTGTATTCAGAAATACTGCGCAGCTGAAAGGCTCTGGCACTTGATAAAAGGAGCTCGGCACTGGTGTGAGATAAACGACTTGATGATTGATTACCGCCTCCAGCAGAAAAATGAGCAAAGCACAAAACCAGTTGGTAATATTTGTGTCATGAGCATTTTCTCACAGTGTGCTCTTTATTCTACACACCTCTAACTGGAGTTTCAGGGTCACTGCTGTGTTTCAGTTTTGAAAGTTTTGAAAAGTGTATTAAAACTGAGACCAAATATGGAATAACGATCTTAATTCTAAATGATGCTAAATAGCACAAGAAAATATTAATGACGGGTGAAAGATTAACTCATTACTGAGCAGCAAGGACCTCACTTAAAAAAAAAAAAGTTAGATGTAAACTGAGTGGTGATGATCATAAGTATGTGACTAACCACATGAGGAAGGTTTGAATAATAAAACCTAAAAATCTGGCCTCAGTTTCACAACCACTGAAATGCAGCACAGACTCATGGGATCTGGTAACTAAACCCACTGATTAATGCACAATTAGTACCATGTTTAGTGAGTTAACGGGGCAGGCTGATAGAGTTTGCAGCAGTAGCGAGGAGTGTGTTAAAGCTCTCGGCGGATATCCAGCTGGCCCTTCGCTCATCTCTGGGACGTGTTAGGCTTTTTCTGCCAGCTGGCACAGAAGCACAGCACCATGTTCATTCATGACAGGCATTTCCAAATACTTGTGAACAATCTGGTGATTCTGAATGTGTTTTTCAAAAGGAGGTTATGAAAGAGGCATAAAGGGAGAAAACAATCAAAAAGACAGAGAGAGAAGAAAGTACACCTTTTCATGTGTTCTCAGCCAAGGACATATGGGACAACTTGGAAAAGTTTATTCCAAACACTCCCCAAAACATTATATTTTGGGAGATAATTCATATTTACATTGCTTGAAAAATTCAGTCAGAAAAAGACAAAAACAATGACATATTTACCATTCCTGTCATTTTCTTGTGTAAAATGCTTGCTGTATTCTGTATGAAAATGACAAAATAAGATAATTAAAACACACTCTTCAATAGTTAAGCATGAGTGTAATGGATATTTGGCAGAGCTGATCAAAGCTGGTTTATAAAAAATTATGGGAATGGCCTGGAAAATAATATATATGTATAAAGTATTAAAGAAATGTAAATTAAATTAGTAAAGGTACATTTTCTTTTACTAACATGAAGTATAAAGTGATGTCAGTGATGTAAGAGTTATAAAGCAATGCTTGTCTTTTCTCTTTCTTCTTCCTCTTGTTACATAAAGGCAAAACTGTTTGAAGTAAGTCATACTTTAAAGGGAACTTGACGAAAAAAATATTTTTTTTGTGCTCAAGTTTATATTTGGGTGTCTGACGTGACAACTACTTCAAAAACTTTGAAACAAAACAACTCTGTCATTTTGTTTACACCCAACTAGGTCTGAAAAAGTGTCATTCAGTGAGTTGAAATCTGTTATGTCAGAAACGCAGCTAAGAGAATTATTTGGCCTTCTCGTTTGTAAAAAATAATTTAAAAAAGCAAATGTTAATTTCAAAATATTATTTTAAATGTTTTTTTTTTCCACAACTCAAAAGTTCCATCTCTTAATGCCATTTTACTTTACTTATTTATTTTTTTACTTTTTACCAGACTATGCTAACCAGGAAAAACTGCGAGAAAATTTGAAAATTTGATTTTTTTAAAGAAAAAGAATAGAAAATGTCTCCTTTAAAGCCAGACAGATCAAAGAATAAATATAAAGATTGAGTTTACCGCATCACAAACTTGCCCAAAAGTTAAACTGTCTTCATTACACATTTTAGTTCAACATATGTAATCCATGTTTTTGTGCTATTTTCTAAATATCCTTTATTTTGACCTAAAGTTTTTACTTCTTAAAAAACTTTTTATTTCCCTTAAGGCCCCATTATAGAGTTTTATGTGTATTGATTAATATAGAAAATTTATGTCTCCAAAGTAATTACAGTTACCAGATACATGTGATGACATAAAAACAGAATATCTCCATCTGAAATGTAGTAGAGCAAAAGCACACAACTGAAATATTGCCCTTGGGCAAAAAGGCCCAAATATTACACAGTCAGCAAGGAGTAAATGCAGTGCATACGCTACACAGAGGCCGGAGAATATTTGTATGTGGAAGTGAAATGATGCAGCATGTGGACGGAGTCCACAGCGCTACGGAATTACTGAAGCTATGCATTTTACCAGGAAGTGGGACCATTGGCAAGCTTCTGGGCAATGGGGCCAGTCGGCCAAATGCAAAATCATCCCTTCTCTTCTGTGGCTCGTGCTGGTGATAAATCAAAACACCGAACAACAATTAGCACTCTGTTGACACTCTGTTCACACACAACTGTTTATACAGGAAGCCAGCCAAGTGATGCAAACCCACCGTATTGTCTTGCCAAGTGCATCTGCTAATACTAGAGGTGGAAATCCATCCACTTGTTATATAAGCCTGTGAAAACAGGTCCCACTGAACGCCAGTGTAAACTGTGTTGTCTCATAAATGACAGGCGTTGGAAATTTACACGACACACATGCTGTGAGAAAGCACAAGAGATGATTAATCCCCAAATGATTATATCACTACAAGAATATGAATGCTCTCCAAATGCCTTACAGGTCAAACATACAGCAGCGGCCCCCCCACCCCACCCCCGTCCCTTCTTTACATTCACATGAAAATTGTTTGCTCAAAGCAATCGCAGATTCTTCAATAACAACAGAGATAAACAACACTCATCCGGTCTAATCTCTCCACGGACCACCCAGCTCAATCAATTAATTACCTAGACTCTGCATTTCACTTCGGGGCATTAGTAATCATTTTTAAATATTAATTTCCCTTTGTCCGGGGACTGATACAAGGGCCTTGTTGTTGTCTTCTGGTTTTCTTGTGAGTCAAAAAGTGGTATTCTATGGGAGGTAAAGTGAAATGGCAAAAGGAACGCTTCGTGGTTTCCTTGTGAAAGGTTTCTTTAGGGGCGGCTCATATTCTGGCAAGTAAGAGAATGCATTCACCTAAACGGCATTCAAAAGTCTGACTCAAAGGCTGAATTGAGTAAAACTGAATTCCACTATGTTCTTTGATTTATTTTATAAGGTGAATCATGTGGTGGAGATGTTCCTTTTCCGTGTACACTATTCTGTCTGCCAAATTACTACTTTATACAGAACATACTTCAATTGTTGGAGAGCAAAGGCAGATGCCAGGCCCCAAAACCAGGATAAATAAACTAACTTGTCTAAAATGTCAGAATAAATTAGGCAGAAAAAATGCATCTGCAACAGCCTCTGAGTTAAGATCAGGCTTGTCTTCATTTATGCTGTCTTTAATAATTAACCCGATACATTTATTTATTGCTCTCTACCTCGGAGATACCCAGGTGAGTTGAGTTTCTCTGGGGATGGATGCTCAGGGGAGGTAAGGGAGATTCCACTCCTTTTTCTCTTCTCACATACTTTACATCAGTGTTTATAGCCTAGAGCAGAGAGAGACAAAAAATAAAAATGAAAAATAAGAAAAACTCAGATTTGGCCTCTGTCCATCTTACCTGCAGAATCTCCTAGATCAGCATATTTCAGAGTTCCACAGGGCCAAAAGGAAAGAAAGGGAAAACTGAAGGCACAGAGGCTGAAAAGCTAATTGGCCGATGTATTTCTAATAGCCTGATTTCTATTTTATTTCACATAGAGTGGAACCATGAAATGTCCACAGAGTATACTTTATTTACATAAAATAGTTACTTTTAGCAGTTTGAGAGTCACTTTGAGTGGCAGAACTGTATACGATTTCTTTGCTTAGTTTCAGTATTTGTTAGATTATAGATAAATCCTTCCAGCTACATACTGTGATCAAAGACGTTTATGTTATTTTGAACCTGCATTGAAAACAACAGCATTTGCAAACACATGCACATCCGTTCAAGTATGGGTTAATAGTGTTTATTGTAAATCAGGTGTAGTATAAACATATGCATATTAATGTTCAAATATGATGCTTCATCCACCCATCATGTTAAAAGCCATTTTGGACTTAATCTGAAGCAAAATATGTCATTTTCTGTAATCTTTGCATATCTGATTCTCATCTTGTGATCTGACCACAACTTCACTGCATGCCAAGTTGGGGGTGAAACTAGCGCAAACAGGGAACGGCTTAACGAATTGCCACTCCGCTGCCAAGTCCTGGGAGGGAGGAAGAGGCAGAGCGGTTTAAAGGGAGTGCTAACACCCCTGCTACAGAGATGAAGAAACCCCAGAGGGTAAAGGGTGAGGAGGAAAACAGAAAGAAAACCGAAGGTGGGTAAATGCATATTGAGAGAGGAAGCACAGGGAAAAGAACATGCAAGATAAAGAAGCAGAGGGAGATGGAAAGAGTGAGAGGCAGAGCAGAGAGAGTACAAAAATGAGGGAACAGAAGAGGCTTGATATGATTTCAATGGAATGTTTGTTGACAGTGCTCCGTGGCCCGGGGCCTTGGGATAAAT
Organism: Zenarchopterus dispar; assembly: GCA_028564865.1. NCBI lineage: Eukaryota > Metazoa > Chordata > Actinopteri > Beloniformes > Zenarchopteridae > Zenarchopterus > Zenarchopterus dispar. Next base: position 15,098,091 of record JAOWBL010000008.1, read on the forward strand.
GATTGAACACTGCGCCTGTCAAAGCCAGAGGATTTCTGTGGGCTTGTGTTTCTCTCCCCGCTCTTTTGCTGGAGGGAAGGTAGCAGTCAACTAATTGACACAGAATTAAGCATGAAATGCACTAAGCACAGCCCTCTCCTGCCATGGGTAGCCTCTCCGCCAAAGTGGAGGCTTCCAGCCAGTTAAAGGCTGCAGATAAAACAAACATATGCCTATATCAAGATTAAGTCAGGCACATGCAAATATACAAGTGTAAATACATATGAAAAAAAAGAAGAAGATAAACATCTAAGCAGATAGTCCAGTATTCACTTACACTCAAGCAGTAATTCAACATTTGAACACCCACACATAGGCAAATGCACACATGCACATCAGCAGAGGCAAACAGATACGGGGTAGAGAATATGCACAGAGTACATCAGTAAACAGTATAGACTTACTCTGTGACAAATTGCTCCATAAGAAGGTAATCCTTCAAGATTAACAGTGTCATTCTCCGCCACACCTTGTATATTATGCTCAGGGGGCTGCGATCTAAGCTGCAGGCTTCTTGCAAAAGGCTTACCAGGCGTGCACTAACTGCTTTTGCCATGCTCTGAACAACCGAAGCACACGAGAAAGAAAAAGCAACTAAAAAGAGGGCAGAGCAAACCACCTGGAAGGACAGTTGGAGAAAGGCAATGAAATAATGAAAGAAGAGCCAATGCACAGAAGAACAGACAGTAACATCAAAACAAACTTGTGTGCTAATCAGAGCTGGTGTTCAAAGGCATATAGGTAGGCCTTTGTTTTCGATAGCTTAGCCTGTGATGGAGCAATATATGAGCTGATTTAGCCTTAGATGCATAGACTTTTAGCTGAAAATAAACAGTTCTGCCTTTTGAAGCCCAGCCAGTGGAACACTAGTGTAAAGGGAGTCTCACCTCATTAAAACTTCAAGGTGCAACAACAAAAACAACATGACTATGCAGCTGGCATGTGAGATGGGGAACTTATTCACACACACACACACATACACACACACACACACACACACACACACACACACACACACACACACACACACACACACAC
>JAOWBL010000008.1:15099267-15125473 GCA_028564865.1 Zenarchopterus dispar
ACACACACACACACACACACACACACACACACACACACACACACACACACACACACACACACACACACACAGACATGACTATGAACCTTGAACAGTGAACACAGTACCCATGAATCCGTGTCTCCATGTGCAACCACTGAGCACTCTGTGAAATAACGCGATCCTTGTTGAAGGAGGGGATGGGGGTTGAAGCAGAGGTACAAAAGAAGAGAAAAAAGAATTGTGGGTCAAAAAGCCAGCTCTGACTTGCTGACTACTCGCCAGTCACGTGTCCTGTCCTGTCTCGGACACAACAGAGGAGGAAGAGAAGAATAGGAGGATGAAGGCAAGGAAAGTAAAAGGGTGGGTGGACTGCAAGGCGGATCCCCAGGGTCAATTATCCCCAAGAAAGAGGTACTGCAGCCAGCATTCTGCATATCATTTGCAATGCAGCAGTAAAGGCACACCTGAGCTCAGCTAGTGAGTGTCCTGCCGTAGCACAAAGGCAATTAATGTCTCCTTTCAATGACATGTGCTTTTTCAGTGTGGCAGTGGCTGGGCAGCTGTGGGTTTGGTCCATGGACTGAAAGAGAAGGCCTTCATCTCTCCACGAAGGTTTTTAGATCTATTTTAGAAAAACACTCACCTGTGTTTCACCAACAGCCTGAGTTTGATGACATTAGACTAAAGCCTACATGTACATGTATTGTAAAATCTTGAATGAACAAGCATGCTCTTGTGCACTGCAAAATCACAACACACGGACGGTGACAAATGTAACATCCAAAAGGTTTTGTCCAGTTTCTCACGCAGTACTAAAATCACAAAAACTAAAAAAAAAACAAAAAACATTCTGTTTCACCTGACTGTCACACATGTATCTATTATAATTTTGACATATAATTAGAATGAATACTCTGGATTGAATTTCTAAGTTTTTTTTTCATATGGCTTTGTGTCTCTAAATGTGGTATATTTTTTTGTGTAGTTGTCTACGGGGCAGGTGGATAAGAACAGAAACATCTTCATGACATGGGTTTTTTCTCTTCAGCACGGAATAACTTGATATCAAGTCATACATGTACAAGAATAAAAGCAAAGGCAAAAAATGTGGTAGGGGGTTGCTATGTAGCAGAAAGTTTTCACCAAACTTAACTCCTGACTGGTCTGTCTGGTCTGCAAAAAGAAGCTACAGCATTTGTGCAAGTATTGTGCAAGCAAGTCCATCCATCTTCATAAGTGGTTAGCTATGATACAAGTAGCAACTGGTGAATTAACCTGTTTCACTTGGTCGTTAGAGAGAACTGGCAGTTTTACTCCAGAGCCACTTTGTCTTTAATCTGGCATGACATTGCTTGTCATTGAAGAGGCATTGGCTGTCTTTGATGTTGAGATAAATTTTGCTGAGTGCAAGAAGACAGAACTCTCTTTGACATGCTCTCTGCAATGTTCAATGTCTTTTTATTTGTCGTATTCCTCTTCCATGTTTCTTCCTGTTTTTCTCTTCTGCTCTTATTACTTCTAGCTCTTTGCATCCCTCACTCATTAACACCCCCCCCCACACACACACACACACCCACACCCACACACACACACACACACATCCACACACCCCTCCTTACAGGAGTCTGCAATGTGTCAGTGAGGCTCACAAACCATACTCAGACAGAGAGTGAAGACCACTGATTAAAAATCGTGCATTATTTCAGTTGTACTTAGATGTGAAAGCCCTTTCAGAACGTTAGCTCACACGCACAGCCCACAACCACACTGAATTGGACTGAATTAGTCCGTGTTTGGACCATGAAATGGACTGTATTTGTTTAACTTGCCTACTGAGTGCCCTGACATGACATTTGCTTTGAACTGATTCAAATAAAAAGAATCAAACTGCAGTTCTTCTAACATGCTGGTAGATTTAAAAGTAGGTATCCTTTATAGAAAAAAAATGCTGAAAAAGTTAATAAATTGGCAGAAACAAGAAGAAGTTGTAAGCAAGTATGCAGTTCAACTCATTGCTGAATATAGAGTGTGTGTATATGGGGGGGTTATAGCTGTGCGGAGATTGAGTAGGGACAACACATTGAAATGGTTTTAGAGAGGAAACACATAACAAAAGTTTATATATACATATATAGTAGATAAAGATTTAAATTAAAAAGATGGTGTACCATAATACAGTTTTTCCATTCAGTATTGCTCCAGATAAGTAGCTTACCAATCATTCACCTACTGGATGTCCACCTTTCTGTCCATGTCAAGTAAAGGCCAAAAACATCTGTACAGAACAAAAGGAAAAAATGTCAGTCACAAATATATATAAGTCTGTGTTGGTTTACACATGAGCCACAGGATTGTTCACATTGGTTTGTTTCTCAAACTGGATTTTGATAAGAAAGTCCACAGTTTGCCAGCAGCAGCTGTCTTTTCAGGTGGGCAGATTCTCCCATATCCCCCAGATTTGCAACAAATTCACAAACTAACACACTGCTGCCTTCGTTCATTCTGTTTCCTGGCCAGACTCTCCGGAGGGAAGGTCATTACTGTCTTTCTGCCCTGACTCTCAAGGAGCAGAAGCCACAATTTGTCCCTCTTCTTCACACTGCTTCCCACCAGGAGAGAGGATGAAGCCTGCTCAACTGCCTTTCCTAAGCTCTAATAGTGGCCTGCATCTACAGCTGCTACTCTGTCAGTAAGCAACACACACACCTTGTACAAGATCTCATAAGCTGGGCACATTTCAAGGGAGGAAATAGTCAGAGTTAACAAATATTGTGTTAATTTTCCATTCTGCACTTGTCAACTCTGTCTCAGGTGAGCATTTTTGCCAAATTTTGTGAGAATTTGTAACTACATCAAGTTCATTAAACTAACATTACATTTATGAACTTTTCTTACACTTTCATATTCTTAGATTGTTCATTTTTGTTAGACTGTAATGATAAAGACAAAGACAGAAAATTGGAACCAGCAGGTCAGATCTTTAAAAAGTAAAGAAGAGAATTGTCTCTTTTGAGAGAAAAAAGTCATTATAGTAGTAGTTTGATCTGTTTGACTTCACAGCAAGACATGCTGAGACTACATTTGACAAAAAAGATAACATAATAAATAAAGTGTAATAACTGTATGATTGCATATGAGAAAATATTTTAATATGATCAGTTATCTTTGCTCAGTTAGTCATACTATAACTATGTGGAAGGTTCGTGTCGATGGCCTGTCTCACTCATACACTGATGTCAGCAAGTGTGTTACTTTGTAAGAAAGACCCAATCTTGTATGTGATTTCATTGCTGCAGGGCATTGCAGCTAGCAAGGCTAAAATGAGGCTAATGAATGTCATTCACTGCATTTGAGTGCAGAGGAACATGCAAGCACAGGCACAGGCGCACACATATTCAACAGATCCATCCTTCCGATCACTGCTCCCTCTAGACCCTGGAGCTCACAATAAAACCTAGTGTATGCCTCAGTGGGAAGTCTGTACTCTCCTCCCTGACCATCCCCACTCATCCGAGACTGAAATAGACATTGCTTTGCTTCCCTGCTCATTCTCATAGTCAACTTGTGGTTGGAACACACTGGATGAGTGACTACTTCCTCCTGCTCGCCTCAGTCAACGACTGAACTGTGGTTCTGTGTTGTCGAGCTTGCCACTGAGAAAAAAAGAACACGGGGAGTTGGATTTGGCTGGAAATGCAGAGGTGGGGAGCATGGGTATGAGTTCCAGCACATGCACCATGCTCACACACGAATGCACACACCCACTTACAGCAAAGCTAGCTGGCTTTTGACAGTGGCAGAATTATTATGGCAAGGTGAATATTACCCCTGTGGGAGTTCATTTACCTCCAGCATATTCACTGAGTTTCTCTGTGTTTTACTGCTCCTCATAATCTAAGCCAACCACACACATTCACACACAAACACACACACGCTGGCACTTCTATCACCATATCACGCACCATTTTTATGTCCATGAGGGTTGTCAGGGTTATTATTGCAATCATTATGGGATGTGAATAGCAGTCAGATCCCCCTTCCAATCCCATCCTTTTTGTTTCAGTTCTGAATTGGGGAGACCTCTCATTAAAGGTTACCAAAGCTTTCTTTCTCCTGTTTCCATTTATCTGTAAAACATATAGTCAAAACATAATAATCCACATTCACAGATTCAAAGTAGTGGGTTTATAGTTTGCAGCTTGTATTGTTGTAATTCTTCTCTTGGTATTTAACCAGTAAAAGGTCACTGATGGACTTCTTCTGTTGTGCTGTTTGAGGTCTCTTTTGCCCATTGTATTAACAAGTCATTAAAAATTGAAGGGAGTAAGGCAGGCCAGGAGACATTGCATATGTTTGGAAGCATTATTATTATTAAATAATCATGTTTGTCTCCTAAATTGAGAGTGACTCATGCCACAATACCAGTAATTAGATAAATTATTGATGGGCTAGGGGGTGGGTGAGAGGAGAGCTGGTGGTAGAAATGGAATTGCCAAACCCAATTACTGTCTTTTTCTGAAAGTGGGCCCATTAGGTTTGTCACTTCTACTACCAAATGGCAGTACTAATAAAAATGAAACCAGCACTTAACGGCATAATTAATAGTAACTTAATTAATATTTTAATTGCCGTGGATTAAATACAGCTTGAGCTGAGAGTGAGGTGTGAGAAGAGCAGGGGCTGACTTTTAAACTGTGATTGTAGCTGCAATGTGTGTTGAACACAAAGATGTAACAGTTAATAATAGAAGAGTCATTCATAGTTTTATAATTACAAGACATGCTAAAAAGTTCATGATTTAAAATTTATCCTGTTAATCCCACTTAGATCTGTGGAGCTGAAGTAATTGTGCTGGTGAAAACACAATGAATACAGAAGGTTTGGCTGTACAATAGGGGTGGTGGAAAAATGGATGAATCACATTCATCCCCTGTCGGACACAACACCCAGATGCAGGTTAGTTGCTGCTAAAGTGAGCAGAGACTGTTCGGGCACTTTTTGTTTCTAAAATCTTTTGCCTATATAATGATCTTTGAGTTAGTTTTCATTGTCTGTAATCAAAAATGGAATTGAAGGAAATTGGAACTGAATAATGTTTTAGGGGAAAAGGAGCCAAACATGACCCATTCAGCATGCAACATTTGTAAAATGAAAGTCAAGAACATTAGTTACGTCATACATGTCTTGGTTAACATCATCTGTCAGAGGTGCAAGAAGCTCACTGAGTTAAATGTCCAGCTGTTAACCATATGTGCAACATTACCAAATGTAGCATGTTTAAGACTTACACTCATGCAGCAGCCCTGACAATAAGGGATTACATTTTTAATACAGATGGCATCATATTTGATTTAACATTATGCTTTATTGAAAAACCTGTAAAAAAACAGGTTAAGCCTTTTTCTTTCTTTTTACCTTGTTTTCTTTTCATAGGCTTTTGTTTAAAGACCTCTGAAAACCAAATATACATTTTACTCTGTGTTAGGATTATGTTTTCCTTTCATTCAATGCAATGGATTTAAACTATCACTGAAATTAATACTCATTTGTACTGAATCAAAAGTCATTTCGAATCAAGTTATGGTCTTACCGGAGAATCAATTTTGAAATATGATTGCAAAGATCATAACTTAATGTGTGACAGCATGACAAAGGATGGTTATAAACAAGCTTTGTGGATGTTATTAACTAGTTGTTACATGTTCTTTTGTGTGTCGCATGTTTGAATAAATTAGAGACTGATGCAGCAGTCTGTTGCTCATTGGACATCAGAGTCAGACTTCCCTCAAGTAAACCTCCGAGTGCAGTATAAAGGGACTGTCCTCTCTCAACTAATACCCATAAACCCCATTCTCAAGGGGACTTGGTGTCTCCCATCCCCAGCATGAATAAAACAAGTTGTTATTCTTTTCTAGGCAAACATCCTCGTAGTGCTCGCAAACAAAAGGGGAAAATGATGCCGAGCTTTGGTTTTCCTCCAGCAGTGGCTCTGGAGATGGGCTCCCCAGACGCTTGCTGGGCTCTGTAAGTGTGTAATACGCTGTACAACATGTCTGCTTTGCCAGGGGCACAGGATGGAGATTCTAAGCATAAACAAAATCAACTAAATACCTAGCAATGTTTGCTCGCAGTTTGAAGAAAGCATATTATTCTTACATGACATCAGTTCTTTTTGTACAGGGTTTTATTAATCGAATTCCCCTGTGACGTTTGAGCTGTTGTTTGTTCATTTTGGTTTACAGAACAACAACTACTGCTGGTAAGCAAATCGTTAGGAGTCTTCAATTTGTCCCATATTTGACAAAAGAGGCTGGGAAGGTGCACATTAGCCAACGGAAAAGGTTAAGCATGGTAAAATGAGAGTGGAAATGTGGCAGACAAATTGAGAAATTAGCAATGTGCTGATGGCGAAAGTCTCACAGGACCCTGTGTAGAGGCAAGACCTATTATGGAGCATGGCACCAGGCAACTGAGTGGTAATTATCATCCTGTGTTTAGCAAGACACCTTTATGCAGGGCAGCATATATGACTACTGCCTTAACTGTTTAGCAATTGTGACTCTGAAACGATCAGAAATTTTGATTCTACATATGTGACTTAAAGTTTAAAGGCTTCCCTGGTGGAAGTGCTGGCAAGTCAGTCATAGTTAGCACCTTGGCCTGTGAGGCAGGTGTGTGACCCACAGTGCGCTGCCAGGGTGGCAGAGGTAGCCCCAGAGTGTAACTTCATGTCCTCCGGGAAAGGTGAAAGAATGACCCCATGAAGATCCAGCTGTGAGCCTGCTGTGCAGAGGACCCAGATGTGTGTGTGTGTGTGTACACATGTGAGTCTTTTAGTGTCTCCATGTGTGCCCACTGCCAGCTTTGCACGAAACAGCTGGTTGCCACCATCTGCTGCTCCTCTTCATCAACACCACCAAAATATCTACTGAATATGCGTGTGTGTGTTCATGGTCTTTTCCCCCTTCTGCTTTATCCACAATTAAATACATAATGCATAAATGTAATATCAAACTAATTGTAGAGATGATATTGTACAGGCAAGAATGCAGTGCAAGCATGATATTTATTTTTGAACAGGAGAAGTTTTACTCTTGTCATTTAAAATAGCACAAGTGAAATTCTTTTAAAGTTACTGTATCTCATGTCTGTTAGCTTTTCTCTTTGGTTGTTAATCATTTGCTTCAAGCAAGTCTACTCTATCAAACACATCCAAGGGAAAAAAAGAGAAATACTAGGAGGTTTGGGGGGGGTTAGTATGCTAAAATCCACCCAAAACAAGGCACATGAGACATGTGGTTCTAGTGTTAATTAAGGAACTGATATTACAAGATAAATCAGAGATGGAGGGAAGGTTTGAGGTAGAGAGAGATGAAGGAGGAGGGATAGAGGAGGAGGAAAGGGAAAGAGGGAAAAGAGAGACTGAGAATCAGAAAGGAGAGGGAGGGCAGAGTGTTGATTTGAAAAGGGCCCGGGGGCAGCCCACAGGGCAGAAAGGGAAATGATAGACTGGCTAACCAGGCGCTGATCAGGCATGTGCAGCTCTGTTCCTTTCATCAATACTCAAAAAACTAAAGTGGCAAGAGAAAATCTGTTGGCTGCACTCTTATTTGCTTCAAAGTCACCCTAAAACATCATCAAATGTCATTTGATGTTAGGATAATCCATTATGTCTTTTGATCTATTGATAGCCAAAACTTCAATTTTAAGTATTTGTGGCTCAAAAGTGACAGTGAAAACTCATTTAATCTGCAGCACGTCTAAGCACAGACACACTGCCCAGCAAGTAAGCTGCACACAGAAGACAGTAATGAAAAATGATGTTCCTTTACCCCCTCCCTAAATTTGAAGAGGAGCAGTGGTGGCAAAAAGCGAGTAATCTGTAATCGGGGAGATGTGGAGGAGTGCAGCGCTGCTAATGCGACTACAACCCGCTGTTCTCTGAGGAAGACGGTGCTGGAGGGGAGGAAGAAGATGAGGAGAAGGAGAGGCCGAGGGATGAGCAGGAGGAAGAACCCACATGGAGGCAGTCGGGGGATCGCTTACTCCAAACATAGCAGAAGGTACAGAGCAAGGCGCACTGTGTGGGCCCCATTATTTTTATTCCCCATTCTCTTTTACGCCATCTCTCCTTTTAAAGACGGCAGGATTTTTCTCCTCCTCCCTGACATAAAAGTAAACAACGTTGCCTGCAGGCACAATTTTCCCGGCAACACAATAAAATGTGCAGTGAATTTATGATGGTCATCCATTAGCTCTTACCAAGGAAACATCACCCGTATCTGTCGTCCATCATTATAATAGAGGGTTAATGCACTGAATTTACATAAAAAAGTCATATTGTCTGCATGAATTATTTACACCCTCAGCTGTTTTTTCCAATTTCTCTCTTTTTTTTCCTCTCTTCACCCTCTTGTTCGTGGTGAGGGGGATTTTGGTCCAGAGTCTTGTGGAGAAAATCTGACAGTAAATTCTGCTGCGAGGTGGTCCTATTGTCGCCACCTCACAGTCTCAACGTTTTTCTCCCTCATCCTTTCTTTCATCCTCTTATCCTTTGTCTGTGATAGACAGTTGCACTGAGGGCACTGTGCAGAAGTTCTTTCTGACCTCCTAATTGTCACTTAGTCAATTAAGTAACTACATTCCACAGGTTATCAAGATTACCTTTCTTCATTCTAACACTATTTTGATCTACATCTTATCAGAGCTGGTACAATACATCACATGTGACACACTTCAAAAACAGTGACTCCAATCTATTGTTCACAAAACTATGGCCGGGCTGTGTAAATCAATATCATAAATCATATGGTGCAGCTACAATTATTTCATAATTTGTGGCTTAAACCAGTAACACAAACAAAATGATCACAGTGGCCGTTGTCTTACAGTAAGTGAATTATCCTGATATCACAACCCTGTAATGAAGGCTTGTACAGTGCTAACAGTTGCCTCTCAGACCCCAGGGAAAGACTCAGTGATTGAGCAATTATGACAAGCTCAATTACTGTCACCATATTATCATAGCTAATCCAAATCCACCATGCTGCGCCTTCCACTGCACTGATCACAGCACCTTTTTCACTGTCACTGAGGTGAGAAAGTGCTGCTACTGAAACGCTTTTGAACACACTAAGGTGAATATGTGGCAGATGTCAGTGTGCTGCTTTCTGTTTCTATCTTTCTGGTGGCTGTCTCCGGGATGGATGTCTTAATTTTTTTCTAATTCTGCCTGACAGTGCCACAGGCACTCTTGCGTGCTGAGCTAAATTTGTGACACGCCTTGACAGACTGCAGGTTACGTGAGTTATCTGCTTCTCTGAAACTATCACAGTTGCAGGCAGAGTTTCGCTGCCGCTACGGCTCATCCAGCTGTGCAGTGAAGCAGGCAGATGCTCAGTGGGGGCTGGGAGAAGTCGTGTAAGAAAGAGGCCATCCTATACCTTCTTACCAATATGGATCAATGACCTCACAGCCATACTGACAGTTCTCATAAAGTATTGACAATAGCAGTGAAAAAGGTCAGTCAAATATATGAAACATGGACAAAGATGGTGGTAGATGGATTAAATTTTGTGTTTTTTACACATAAAGCCACAATTTACAAAGAGAGAAGTGCACATATGCATTATTTTTGCACATATGCATGTGGCCCCAGATGTAGAGGTGTTCTCTTTTATGAAAGTCAGTTATTGTAAAATTTGACACACATGCGTGGGCATGATTTCCACTCCCTTCTTCAACTATGAATGCATGCAAGGAGTCCCCTAATTAGTAATTTACATCTAAAGTCATTATTTGCAGCAAAACTAAATAAACTTGGATATAACGATCAGGCAGAGTTCAGTTTTCTTTTCTAAACAGAAGACCTCGGACGTCTAAAGCAGCTGGTGCATATTCCAGCTGTCAGGTGAGAAGTACGATTCATGCTGGACGTCTCAAAGAGACAACGCAAACAGCCATCCACACTCGTACTCACTACTACTATGGTCAATTTTGAATGACCAATTAATGTAGTGTGCAAATTTTAAGACTGTAGGGACTGAGGTATCTAGAGAAGACAGGAGTAAATAAATAAATATTTTAAAAGTATATTATAAAAATATTTTAAAAAAGTGCACTGAGAATATCTGAACACATGATCTAAAGAGCATATGTGATGTGCACATTCTTCCTGTGTTTCAATTTTATGTGTAAGAAAAGGAGCACATATGGTTGTATGCATCATTTATGCGCATGCCCCCAGGTGTTTTGGAGCGACATTAAGAGTGATTCCACAGGTGTGAAGGAACATGAAAGGATCAATTGGAGATGAGTTTCAGGTACCACCCGTGCTCATACATCTTCTTCTACCACCTCTTTCTTCCCTTCATACTTCTAATATTGTTTTTTTTCCTCTGTGCTCTTGTTTATTCCTCTCGCTGATATAGTTCTCCTGAGGGGCCTGATCTCCGTTTGCCTCCAGGCCCGGTTCTCAGCCCTGTTAAGGAGGTAGGGACTTGAGTTCAGAAATACAGCCACCTCCTCAGCCTGCATCGATCACTGTTCACACGTTTCAGGAAGTACTCAATGCAAGTAATGGCTTGTTGTGGATCTGGGTTAGGTTTATGACCTAATCACGTTGCATGTTGTCTTTCGTACCTGTCAGATATCTGACAGAAAATTCCAAAAGCTTCATATTTTAACTTTTTATTTTTTTGTGCAAAATGAATTACAGTTAAAAATATTCGCAAGCAACAATTATAGCATGGGATGTGAACTGTTATGATTAGTTATCTAATTCAGCTTGGTTTAAAAAAAATTTTTTTCATAGAGCTGTTCATTCATTGATCATTGAACTGTGGGAGGAAGCCAGAGTATCCAGAGAAAACTCATGTAAACAGAAGGAAAACATGCACACAGAAAAGTGCCGGGAATCGAACCTGGACCCATCTTAATATATTAAATTTCAACTTTGTGATCTACATGGAAATCCAGTTTTGTCTGGTTCCTCATTCAAATTCTTGGAGGGTTTACTGTGTGCATATTTTCCCTGCACTGAAGTGGGTTTTCTCTGGGTACTCCGACTTCCTCCCAGAGTCCGAAAACATGTATGTTAGGTTAACTGGTGATTCTAAATCCTCAGTAGAAGTGGGTGTGGTTTTTTTTGTCTATAGTGCTACATTTACACACCAGCAGATTTTTTGCCAAGATAATTTTTTTCTTTTTTTGTAATTGTTCAAATTAGCATTTTAAATGCTTCTTATATCAGACTTAATTGTGAGCATGCTTCTGCTTTGAAGTGACCCACATGTGCAGTAACCTGGAGTGATGTTAAATGCAGCATGTCAGGTGTATGGAGGTGAACAAGGATGCACCAGCAGGGAGCATGTATAATTTCAACTATCAATTCATAAACTAATTATAATGAGAAAAACCCCAAGGAAAAGGAGAGCAAAATTTTGAACATGTACCATGTGTGGAGCGATGGGTTCAGTGTCTGTACAAAGATGTGTGGATGAGGGATCAGAGCTAGGAGTGGTGGACCATTACATGACTGGCTTCAATGAAGCAGATTTTATCCCAAACGAATCCTGCCATCGCAGAATTGTGGCATTAATCACATAGCAGGGGCATCAGAGATGGATGGAATGTGACCTGACAGTTCATACTGACATTGCATTGGAAAACGTCAGATATGTATCTGGTTTAGGATCACGAAGTGGCCCGGGTCTGATGTGAAAAAAAAAAAAAAAGGAATTTGTGTCATTTGAACTGTTTTGGACAGCCAAAAACAAACAAACAAAAACAACAGATGTGTGGGAAAAAAAATCTAATTTAACTCACTTTTGCCTGTCCAGGGTGTACCCCAGCCTTTTTCCCAAAGAGAGCTGGTATATAGACTCCAGAAGATCCCTGTGATCATATAGATCACCTCCATTTGAATTGTCTTAAATGTAAATTATTGAGAACTTTTATGCATACTAGGGTACCTTTTCATCTTCCACGGGCTTCTCTGTTGTATTACTGGCTTCTGCCACTAGATTGTGATAAACAGTTAAAACCAAAATTGTGCTCAGAACTTCTTTTTGTAAGCTTGAGAAAGAAAAGCATTTCTCAACTTTCCAGCAAAGTCAACCAATCACACACTTTCCTGCAAAGTATCCCATGACGCTGAGAAGTGCTGAGAAGAATAGAAGCATGTCCGCTTACTGTACAAATAGGGTGGCAAACAAATTTGCATGTCAAAATAAAAAATCAATGCATTCCACCTCACCTAATGACCAATCTCCCTTCTCGAGCTCTGGGGCTCTGATTAACATTCTGGGGGGTTCAGGAGAAAATGTTAGAGCAAAGCATTAATCTCTCTCAGCAAAAAAGCTTGTATCCTCTGACAGGTGGGTCAAAGTTGCCGTTTAATCTAGCCCATAATTTCTGAAATGTGCTGACAGAGTGTATTTTGATATATTAAAATACAGCTGTGTGTGAGAAAGCTCAAAGCGCGACACCTCAGCAGGAAGTCTATGTCCCCAGCTCTGAATTATAGTATGCTGGGTAAATGCGAGGAATTCAGCAGAATCTGGAAGAAAAGCAAGATGCTTGTGTCTGAAAGGCAGCAGAGTTTTAGTTTTATATATACTTTTTTTTCAAATAATGCTGAGGTATTTATAAAGAGATGTGATATCAGAATCATATTTACAAAAAAAAATCTTCAACTATATTATGCAAAATCTCTTTCTGATGACCAAGTAGCAGCTCTTGATTGCACAGGTTCCAGCAGTTAGACTGCATGATAATGAGAAAGTTCAACTTTAATATGCATTTATTGCCAATAATTAAATGCTTGACTTTATATTAGGACCTTAAATACGCTGAACCTGCCAAGATTTTATTTGCTCAATGGCCTACACTTGACTTTTGTGGCCATTGGCAGAGAGGTGGATTCAGAAATGTCCTGCTTGACTGTGGAAAAATGTGCGCTCTTATCTCCGGCCCAACCTAGTGGAAATAATATCACTCACACTGAGAGATCATGGTGTCAGGGTCAATTGTCCTGCAAAAGATGGGGGAGATGGGAGACAAGTATTGATTTTTCATTTTGTTGGGGTAAGCAAGCATGTTGTGGCCGGGTGCGTGTGCAATGAGGCAGAGAGAATGTGCCAGACTGCTTTTTGAGCTTGTCACCCGTGAGTTGTGACTGGTGAGAGACACCTTGAAAACAAAAACTTAACTATAAAAACACATTAATGAAAAAAAATCTCTTTGAATTAAAGAAAGAAATGTTCATAAGATGACTGGAGTAATAAACCACCCAATTACATTTTTCAAAGCAAAAATGAGCTCACAGGGTAAATTTGGCAGAGGATTCACAGAGGAAACTCAGCCAGCATCACCCTCGATAGGGATGAGCCAGAGCTGGCAGTCGTAAACCTTGTTGGGCCTTGCAAGGCGGAAACGCTTTTCAAACATATTACATTATGCCACAGGTCATAAATGCATCCCAGCTATCTCGCTCTTGCCTAACAGCAACAAGGAGTGAATGAATGCCAAAATCCAACAACCTCTGTGAACCTTGTGTGATGTGTTCATCTCAAAACATCTGAAGTAGTTCATCACTACACAGAAGATTTGGCTCAGTAAAGAGCTCAAGTGATTCCTATCAGTTCCTCTATTTCCTGGCTCTCTGAGTTTGAAACAGAGGACACTGATCTCAGTTTGGGCCATAACCTGCAACATATCCTCATAAATGTGCTTGTTGCAGTGTAACACAACAAAATGCCCACTTCTCATTCTTGAACATGACAGGGTTTAGAAGCCCTTTCAGTGAGGTCACCTCCTGAATATACATGACCTGCTTGGAGCTTGTTGTGTGCACCTCCATCTCCACACTCCTCTGCCTCTTCCACACCATCCCATCACAGCTCATGCATTTTGTTCATCGCTTCTGTGCTCCTCATTTGCAAAGGCTACAGTCATGACGGTGGTCCGACAAGCAGGTTGGAGATCACAGTGGTCAGCCACCACCCTCTCTGCACTTCGGTCACACTGATGACGGACACACCCACTGTTACACCTCTCCATCGCACTACACTGCAATACCGTTTCTTGCACATGTTGTGAGGGTCAGAGTTGAATGCTCCCAGTATGAGCCCATCAGTATCCACCACCTCTTTCTGTCAGGGAAGGAAACGTGCAGACCATGCCCTAAATATTAATAAAAATCTACTTTTTTAAACAATGCCATGTAACAAAACTTTTGGTGCAGAGGAGACAGGGACAAAAGCTGAAAGTAGGCACTTCTGCAGTCAAATACAGAAGTAGAATAGCTGCAAAATAACCACATATTTAAAAAATAAATTCTTTAAAATTGATTTTGTACTTAACCAAAACTGTGAGTGCTGCATCATCTTTTAAGTTTTACTGTTATCTCTCAAATAGCACATAAATGGCAAAAAATGAAACAAAACCCATATTATAACATTAATACAGATGCTGGGGGTGGTGGACGGGGGGCTATTTAAAATATATTCTACTCAATTGTAGCTGTCATTGAAGAAGACATACTGCACTTTTCATATGCCAATTTCCAAAGCTCTTCAAAAAATGTCTTTGACATGTTTTGGTCAAAATACGACAGGAATGCAGTTACAACAGTTGGTTTAAGAGGGTGGACAGAGCACCTCAACTTTATCTGCTACCCACTTCATAAGTACAGCAATTGTTGTAAAATGTGAAATTAGGTGGAGATTAATGTGAGTAAACTGAATAATTATATTCACATCAAGGTCTGTGGTATGACTATACGCTGCAAATATAGTTTCAGGTTTAGATTTGGAAGAAAACACTTTCTTTGAGTGAGGGGCAACTCAAATATTCCCAGCAGCAACAGGGAGTCTTTTGGGGAAATAAATCGACATCAATGAACACATAAAAGTTAAATCTTACTAAAGTCAATACTAGAAAGGACATAAGGGAGAGGGTGAGATGGCAAATGTAATTGAAACTGCAAATGACATTGGTGTCGTCTGCAGGAAAGTCATGAGACACATCAAGCTCTAATTACAATGCAGTTCAAACCCATGTAGTTGATATTAACCAGATAGCTTAACAGCTTTAAAGTTAGCCAATAGCTAATGCATGGATGAGACACTCGTTTTTTGAATGCATACAAAAACAAATGCAGTTGAAATTTTTACAATATTTCTTTGTGTGTAAATGCACAGCTATGATGGGGAAACTAAAAATAACATTTCCAGTTTTAACTTTCATAGCATTTGCAGTGGCCAGATTGGTTTACAATTTCAGTGTTTTTTTTCAGTTTCTCATGAAATAAGTCTAACCACTCACGTTGCTTTTCCTAATGGATTAAATTAATTAAAACTAATAAAAGCAATGCCTAAAATTATAAAACGATGAAGGCAGTAAGACGGGGGATTTTCACTTCATGATTTTAATGTCAAAAGTGCTTGTAAGCTCCTCTGTGGGAATTTTTTTGGGACTCAGGTAGGTGTAAAACAGTCTTCCTTCCAGCTGATATAAGACCGACCAATCTAGTGATAAATCAAATTCCAATCACAGCGTATCAAACTTTGAAAGGTCTCCAAGATCACAAGAGTCTCTTAACACACCTGCTAGGCATGTCAGTTTTTGGGTGAGGCTGGGTATGTTATCATGACACACAGGCACACACACACACCCACACACACACCTGTGGTACTTCCTGCCACTAACGCTGTAAGTGTTCCAGTTTCTTTGAGACAGAGGGGGTAAAGAAGGTGAGAAGGAGGACGACCCGGCAGCTGCTTACCTTGGATGACTCTCACACCTGTTAAAGAAAGAGGCACATATCACACTTTATTACAGTTTTAACAAGCTGTAATAAATGGCTGATGCAAGAAGCAGTAATGTCCTGGACAGCTTCGGTTTACCTTCTGTCAAAAGGAAATTCATCAAGTATTTAGTCCCAAATCAAATGAGTGAAAAGTGCTAATTTCTCTCGTCTATGGAAAATTTTGTCATGCCAAATAGCATACCAATTGGTAAATCCTGGTTCTGGGTCTTGGGAACAAGAGATTTACCGATTTTATCACTTAGCAGAAAAAAGGTTCTCTTTGAAAGCAATTCAGATGTAAAGCTCAGTGCAGCAAGTATTTGAGGCTCAATTTGTCAAATTCATTTTCTTCAGAGTGACAGGATTTATCACCCCTGTGAGCAGCCAGGCTCAGCACAGAGGCCGAAAGTGTGTGTAATGTGTGTGTAAACATGTTTATCTGTTGTCTTGCATTTATTTCACATCTGCAAGATTTTGCAACATAATGAATCAATGTTCTCTCGCAGAAAGTTATTTGTGTCATATTTTATTGCAGATTTTGATCATCGCAAAAGGAGTGGGTATTGGAACTGTGCTGAAATTCAACTTTTTCCACTGGTGTAATATTAAAGCTATATATATATATATATATATATATATATATATATATATATTCAAAAGGAAACCCTAGGGTATCCATTTGTTATATCATGTCTTACATTCAAATTGTACTGATGGACAAATTTTGAATGCCTTACGTTCAAAATGTAAGCATCAGCAAAATATGAATATATTTTAAAGACATGTGCATCCTAAGGAATCCTTTTAGTCCTAAATGTTAATATTAATCTGATTAATTGAATATTATTCTAATTATCTCACCAGCACACTCATAACTGGGTTTAAAAGACACTCCAGCCAAAAGGCAATGTTGATATTATGACAGGAATAATATGTGTGTCTTTATGATGCCTAATTATAACTGATTACAGTAATCAGTAGGAACCCTGTCTAACCTGAGGCTGGTAAAGCTGGTTAAGACAACACAAAGAAATATATACTTGTTTTACATACTGTGCTGTAGATTATTCTAACATGAATGGTCAGTTTTTTTTAACTTTATTTTTGCATTTAGAATGAATCTGTATCATCCTCATGACTATGAACTCACATACAACAGCTTCCCAACCCCCCAAATGAAAAAAAAAAAGGTTTATAAAATATACAGAAAACAAAATGCAATGATTTTCAAATCTCACAAAAATGCAATAGATCATAGAAAACATATGCAATGCTTTAAATAAAATGCTGTACGATGTCATAAAAGTACTGGCCCATTTTGAACTTGGTTTGTGAATTATATTCCTCAGTGCAAAATTGAAGAGATTTTGAACATCTCATCCACTGCAGTTCATAACATAGTCAAAAGATGTGGAGAATTTGCAGAAATCATGAGATGAGGGGAAAATGTAATAGTCTATGCAATGGTCTTCAGGTGTCTGACAGCCCTGCATTACAGTAAGGTGCGGTTCTGTATGGGAAGTCAAAACATGGGCCCAGAAGGACTTCTAGAAATCCCTGTCTATGAAGATAGTTTTGCCAAGCCATGGACAAATTCAAGATGAAGTTATATCATGCTAAGAAGAAACCACATGCCTTCATGGTCCAGAAATGGTGCAGCCATCTCTGGGCCAAAGCTTTAAACTTTAGCTTCTGCATTCTCTGGTCTAAAGCAAAGATGGAATATTCTGCTTCTCAACAGCGCTTACTTCATAAACTTGTGTCTGTGATAGTATAGGAACGCAGTAGTGCATATGGAATGGGAAGTTTGCACATTTGTAATGAAAACATCTGTGTCAGAGATATATACAGGTTTCAGAGAAAGATATGCTTTCATTCAGGAAAGGCCTTGCATGTTTCAACAAGTCAATGCATACAGTGCATACTGAATTCACAACCAAAAGATGTCAGTTGCAGAAAGAGTTTGGGTGCTGAACTGGCTTGAAGTTCAAACCTTTCATGAGTTTCACCTGAAAAGATACAGGTGAATTAAGAAATTGTAAAATACACAGTAAAAGGACCCAGGAGCTTAAATCTGACACAAATAAGACACCATTCCTCTCCCATAACTCCAGAAAATGGACTCTTCAGTTACCAAACATATATAGATTGTTGTGAAAAGGAGAGAAGATTCTACAGGGTAGTGAACATATTCATTTTTTTTTTTTTTTTTTTAAGAATTCAAATCAAATTTAATATTACCAATTTTTTCCTTAGGATAATATATTTTCTTAGCTTAAACATTTCATATGCAACTTGCAAGTCATTGAATTATTTTAGTTGGGTAGTTAATTAAATACTTAATCACAATCAAAAGACTTTCATTGTTAACTTGTGATTAATTGTCATTAATTGCACAAAATCTTTTTTAATGTTCGGTTTACCTTAAAAATATATTTTTTCTAATTGCAGTAATACAGGCGCAGACAATTATCCTTGCTTTCAATAAATGGCTGTTGTTGTATCAATATATGTCAAAAACATGTCTTGAAAGTCTAGAGAGGGCAAACTTTGGCCCAAGAAGCAAAAACTGCTCTTGGTCAAAGTTGTTCTAATGAATAATGTCGAGAGGTGAATTTATATAAAAAAATAAATACATACGTAATATGATTGACAGTTGGCTCAACCAATGGCCAGCCATCATCTCTTCCTAAGGGGTAGTTGGTACTAAACCAACATTGGCTAAATGCAGAGGTAATTTCTATTTTCACCACCAACACAACATATGAAGAGGGATATTCTGCTGTAAACATCCGCAGCTCTATAGCCCCTACCATGTTGGTCAGCTGATGGAGCTAGTGATATTACTTAACTTTGACTGAATTACTGTATAGTGGGTGGTGTACAATATGAGGAAAAAGTACATATTCTGTTTTTTTTTTTGTATTTTACAGTCTATAGAGAGAAAAGGCTTCAAAACTGCTCTTCAAAAAACCAGTGTGTCACATGATTGATGCTTTGTGCACCATGTTTTACTATGTGTTACAGCTGCATCACTTCTTATTTCCCCAAACTACAGGCTGGAACAAGGATCAAATTTTCTGAAAAGTGCATATTTTAATCTCACGTAAAGACATATTGGCAATAAAACAGAATTTATGGCATGAACTTTGACATCCTTTTGTAATTTACAATTCATTTATATTTTACTGACATTTTCTCATAATTTTGGGGTATTTGATGTTGTACAAGTGAAAGGATTACTTGAGTTAGAAAACTGACTCCCAAAAACCAGTAAATCAAACTTTGCTAAACTGAGTGAAATGAAAAATCTCACCAATTTGCAGGACTTTATTACTACAGCAGTTATGTTAAGCCATGCCTTTGGTTATTTATTTTTTAAAAGATTAATTCATGAAGAAACCTAAATTCTGACAATATGTGATTATTGCAAACTCAGTGTTTGCATTGGACTTATTTTTGTCTCCAACTGAATGTCTGAATAAGTTCCAGTAGTGTCTGCTCCCGAGCACCAGGTCAGTAGTGCAACAGTGCATAGTGTGGATGTGTGTGTACCTGTCCAGCCCAGGCCTGCTACAAGCCCTAGTTAGTGTGTGTATGTGTGTGTGAAGCTTGTGTTTAATAATGCATGGCCCTGAGCCCAGGACGGGCCCTTTGATAAAGTACAGTTCCGTGGCACATGCATAAGCAGCTCCAGCCATATGCAGAAAGCGGAAATTGATGGTGGAGATAAAGTCTATGCTGCTGCTGCTCAGTGCGTGTATGTGTGTGATTGTGTAACAAAGAAAGAGAAAGAGGCACAGAAAGATTTATGGATTGTATCAATGTCCATATGCAAGTGTTTGATCAGGTGGCAATTCGGGGCTTTTAGGATGAGTCTATGCTGTGTGAACATGTTTGAAGATTGGTACTTTTGGCAAGATCTCATTAGCTGATACCGTGCAAGCAAGCAGATATGGAAATATATCTTAAGAACTGAAGCTATACTATGTGTGAGACATGAAACTGTAAGAGTGAAATGAAGAGAGGATATGTTTGGGGTTGTATATATCAGAAAAAAATGTCATTACTGGCCTTGAAGATTTTCTATGAGTGAGTGAGCCTTGGCGTGTATGTACCTCTGCAAAGGTTAAATGCAAACATTTTTTTTTGCATTTACTGTGGAAGTCTGATTGCCTCCAGTCAAAGGGGTCATGAGCCGGTGTGAGGGTCCAAGATCTGCTCCACCCCTTCACTCATTTCACCATGAGACTTTATTACAAGCAGAAGGTCACAAAGAGTCCACATTCACATACAGGCTTCAATTGAAGGAAATCCTTTATACACTAATGAGCCTCTGTCAGTTAAATTTCTTCCTCAGCTCTTGTATACATGACAAATATACTTACAAAATATCACTGCTCTAACTTTAACCCTTTTACCAGAGTTCTTACCAAGAATCTTTTTGTTTGTTTGTTTTACTTTTCATTCTTATAGCAGTTTTCAGTGTTTTAATGTCCTTTTCACATGCCTTAATTTTCACCATCTCATCAAGACTGTGACATAAGATGTCATTTTGTTCATCAACATAATGCGAAGTTGTGACAGTACAACCCTGCCTATGCTACTTGACATTAAACATATTTCCTTTATGTGCCTTCCTTCCACACATGGTCCACTCCACTATTTATCCACCCACTCTCTTTCTTTTTTTGCTCCCCTAACACTAACTGTCACCTTCCTCACTCAGTCATAAAACACAGGCAGTCAGATATACAGGAAGAGAAAGAGGAGACCCTATCTCTTTTTTGTTGCAGCTTTAATTTACTTTGTACATTAATATTTCAGGGCCCTCTGCAGGCTTAGTGCACGAGTCAGTGGGAGCTGCTGTGTGTGTTGATGCAAATGTGTGCGTGTGTGTGTGTGTCTGTGTGTGCGTGTGTCATGTTCCAGCTGTAGGAGGGGAAAAGATTAATATTTCAGTGGACCTTATTGGAGACCCCTATGCCAGCTTCGCACCACCATGGCATGAATCCATGGTGGTACTCCAGCTCACCTGGCTGCCCCAGCCTTTCTGTCTTTGCTTCTCCCAGAAAAAGCATTTCACTCAATTTATATCCTCCAATTTCTTTCTTTCTTGCTTATTAATATTTCACTATTACTTAAGTTTGTGTTTTTTTTAAACTTAAATATATTAAACATATAGATATTTCAAACAATATACTTGTAGTGAGTTCAAGTGCTGTTTTCTTAGACACTGGTGATGTGAACAGATACATATGTTGCTGCTGGTTCTGGATGTCATCATTTCAATGTATGAGAAGTTTGTCCAAGCAGGAGCTGACAGAGGATGATGTGAAAGTAAAGTAGAGCTTTACCAGAAATGACATAACGCATTGACTGTGATGCAAACTGGCTGATAAAAACTGCAAAACATGTCCAGCTGACTTAAAAAAAAAAAAAAGAAATATGTGCATCCACACTAACTCTTGTCTTAAATGAACTTCAGACTTTTCAAAGTTTTTTTCCTTTATAAATGCAAACAAAAGCTGAGAGAGGGAGTCTTTATTCAGTAAACAATTTTAATATTTTTAGTTCTTGAAAAAATAAGTAAAAAACAAATAGACTATTTTTTTGAATTCCAATTGTGCAACATATGGAAGGTGGAGAAGGCAATGCCTACAAGGTTTTCAAGAATTTGATCAATTTTGGATGTCGACAGTCAAAATGCTCAGTCTCTTCCTTTGACCCACATGTAAGACCATGCTTCTAGAATCCCCCAGAATTGCCCAGAGGACATGAACACACAAACCCATTACTACCCCAGTGATGAAGATGAGCACCTCAAAGTGCTATTTATATCATGTTCTTCAAAGAAAAAAAAAAAAAAAAGAAATGTACTATCTGGCTACCAGCTCACCATCACAGGTTAGATGTTATATGGTGTAGGTGATGTTGGTATACAAATAGATTACCTGCAAGCCAAGGATGAACAGGGTTTTATCAAACTACGTATTAAACATCAAACTACGTATTCCACGAGTAGTATGTGACAATTACTCGTCCAACAGAAATATGGCCCCCATGGTTTCACTCTTCAGTCCCTACTGTAGATGTTACCACAGAGGAAAAGTTGCACCAATATTTAGTTTTGTACGTCTTGTAGTACTTAGTCTATTTTGACTATAGCTGTCTTGATAATAAATATTTTTTGGCATGTTCTGTACCACAGAGGTAATTTGCTATGCCAGTCTTTTAAACAGTGTTGCTGCCTTTGTGGTATTTTGTAATTAATTGAATATAATTAACAACTGTTTTGATGAAAAAGAAAATTACTGAAAGTATCCAAATAAAACCCAAATTGTATTAAAAAATAAAGTGAGAGTTGTTGAAACAAATTTCAGACAAATATGCTTCAGTAATACATGAAGGTGCTGTGTACACTAAGATAGAAAAAAATTCCAATAAGCAATTTTGTGTAGTTGAAATAGGTTTTTAAATTTGGAAGGGGATGATGAGGATGGAGAAGCACCTTTTATCACAGATCAGTGGGTCTCCGAGCGAGGGCCTCCCAGTTGCTGCATTAGGGAAACCTGGCAGGAGACCATATTAAAATGAGGTGCCTTCCCCCAGGCTCTTAGCCACCCATGACATTTGGGCGTATGTGTGTGTGTGATTGTGTATGGAGTGTTTAGGGTGAGGGGTGGGGGCTTGTGTTTCCGCCCAAAGACCCAATTGCCTCCGCTCCCCCGCTACTTGTTTCCCACTATTGCACCCCTACCTACCCTCTTTCGATTGGACCCTGTTTCTCATTTGCCTATTCATTTAAAAGCAGAAAATACCTACTGAGATCCAATATGGAGCTGAAGCAGGGGAGCATGAGTGGGCCCTCAGCAGGGGCGGAAAACGCAACAACAACATGATGATGAAAAGGAGGTAGCAGAGAGAGAAGGAGGTGATAGATGCTCAGACTTTGGACAGGAGATGGCTTTAAACGGGTTTCCAAGGTCCTCTCTTCTTTCCATTCCTCAGCCTTCCTCTGTATCCCTCTCCCTCTTTCTGTACATTTTTCTTCTGTTTTTCCTCTCTGATGATCTGCTCATTGGGGCAGTGCTGAGATTGGGAAGTGCAGCCCACTTGACCCGGCCACTGCAACGAGGCAGGGGTCCGAACCACACATAGTGTGTGTGTGTGTGTTTAAAGAAGTATGTGGGGGTTTGCTTTTAAAGAAACCCCCCTCTGTCAATGCTTTACCTTTTTTTTCCGCCTGTTTCTCAAGCTTACCCAAAAGGCTGAAATCATAAGCAGAGCCCAACTTCTGAAAGTTGATTGTGTGCTTTTGAAAAGTCAAAGAAGATTCAACTTTGTATAAATGCTAAAAGAAAACATGGTTATCCTGAGAAGAAGCCTGAGTACCCTGTGACATGTTTTATGCATGGCCACTAGGTCTCTCAGGTCGGGGAGTTTCAAGTAAGCAAACTAAGGAAGCTGGCTAAAAAGTGAGTGGTATAGTAGCAGAGGAGAAAGTTAATAAATTTCAGCTCTAGAAAGTTAATATATCCACACAAAAAATTAGAAAGACAAAACTGACCTTTATACCAAGTATATCATATAAATTTTGATATTCTTTTCAGAGATCCATGTAATATTTGCTTTATTTGGATACTTGTCTGAGAATCAGAAGGGTATGAAATGTGAGGAAACAGGGATCTAAAGTTAGTTTAAACTGAACACAAGGTTGTCCTACAACTGTCTAACATGACTACTGGTGACTTTCTAATTTAGGTAATTTTCTGGAAACAAGGGTGGAAAATGTGTTGCGTTTCCATTATGAATAAAATTGCGTAAAATCTAAATATTGCAAAGAGAAACCTGTAATGGAAACACAGGGAATTTGAAAAAAACTGTCAAATGTTGCAAAAACCTTTTTATGCTCTCATGGGGTGGTTTTTCATATTTGTCGATAGTCCAGTTTAGCACAAAAGCACAATGGAAACACTTTTCGCATTTGCATGTCTCCAGAGTGGATGTGATGTAGTCGGTCATTGCAAAGCCATCGAAATCTGTTTACCAGCTGTTTTTGGCATCATTTACGTGATGTAGTTGTGCTATAACACTACTTTATCATTATGCAATACGGCATTACATAAAGGCTTTGCCCCTGAATAATCATTTAAATGATCATCTGCTGCCTTCCTCTTCAGCTGACTATTTTCGGAGCAGCGGTAGAAGCAGTCGCAATAATTTGTCAAAAAACTAAAGATGAACTAAAGATCCTCTTCAAAGTTGAGATCTTCTTCAATGTTTTGAAAGAAGTCTTGCAGAATGAGATTATAGGAAAGGTTAAGCACATTAGAAGAATAACGCTGTTTGCTGGAAACATTGGCCTCCCGCAGCGGTACAACTGCCACAATTTACGAATTGTTGCTTTTGTTTTGCAAAAAAGTGTAATGGAAATCCTCCTATTATCTCACAAAACAAAATGCAACAGGTAGTATCAGCTTGATAGCAGCTTAGTTTGGCAATAATCTTAAATGCTGTCTTCTCTGATCTCTAGCCTTCTTTTATCTGTTATAGCATACAAATAAATACCGACTCACACTATGCCCATGCTAATTACAAAGGTGATGAAATTTTCAGAACATAAACAAAATCAAAGGAAGAAGCACTTTCCACCTTCCCCACGGCCCCTTTAATGTTATTCAGTCAATGAATTTGGGTCCCTCTCACAGAAATATCTCTTCTTGTTGTTAAACACCACATTGTTCTCCTTTTCCAGAAGATGCCATAATGGAAGCTGTTAAAATCCCACATTACCATTTACCCACTTTCTTTTAAACTGCAGCTCTTCCAAAAAGCAGCATCAAACCTAAAAGCTTTAAATTGCTTACTAATTATATTTAATTCAAAAGTAAAAGTTTACCAGAGCATTTTTTTTTAAATTCCTCCCATACAAAATGTGGCTACTTATTTCAAAGCTGCCAATGACAGCATGTCTGGTGTGTATATCTTACGTGAATATTCAAAAATAGTGAAAATGCTGAATTTAGAACTTAATTGTTCCAAATGTTGCAAACTAGAGATGATCCCACAACTGCAAAAAAAAAAAGTAATAGAAATGGACCCCTATGTTTTCACATTTGACAGAGTACTTTTATTTCTGTTGAATACATTACAGTTCTCAAAATGAGAGCATATGAATGCCCTCTCACTTCCCCAGCACCCTGGCATCGCAGCCACCAGGAGAGAAAACAGCAATTCACTCCCAAAACATTTCTCATTATATCTACGTGAGCAGACATCCACCTCCCCTCCCACTGTAAGTGAATGCATCACCATCCTAAAGTACACTTGCCTACAACATAAATCCATATATTATGCACCTACACCTTGACCTCTACAGAGTATCTCTATGACAATCCTGAATCCCTTGGAAAAAAAAAAAAAAAAAGAAAAAAATCAATATTGGGTGGAGGGTGGGAAGGAGAATGAGGGTGAAAGTAGGGAGGCAGGGGACCTAGAAGAACATATATCCCTGTTTAAGCCCACCCTATTGGCGAGTATTGACCCTGGATGTGGGGCTATTGTCTAGACTCCTTATCATAATGTAGGCTGTGTTGTCTTCTCCATTACACCTTGGCCATTCAATTAGCCCCCATTACCATAGTAATAGAGCGCTGCGTCACTGCGGTCAGGAGTGACAAGGGGAGGAGGAGAATGGTGAGAGGACAGAAAAAGAGATGTCTTTGCACCTGAAGGTAGACCAGTATCAGTCTCTACTATAACAATAAAAAGGGGAAGACCAAAAGGTACTGATGGGAGATGTTTAACTTAAAGAATTTTTAAGATGCAAAAATATGCTTAATGTTGGCCAAATGAGGCCAGAGTGCTCTTCAAAGTCACCTTGTCATGGTACAAATGAAGCATTTTGGAACAACAAGTGAATTATTGTGGAAATCAAAGGAGAAAGCTGAAGACAAATAGTCAATTTGATGTGGTCATTTTTCAAAATATCAATAATGACTTACAACTACCAGCACTAAGTGGTAGTGATTACCAATAATAAGTGTTGTTAGGCAAGCTGCTACACATGGACACTGCTGTTAGTTTATTTTATAAAGAATGGGGTGAAGAGAAAGAGGAAAGGCCTTTGTATATCTGCTGGTTGTGTCTACTCTTTTTTTTAAAGTCATTTATAGAAGAAAGAAGCTACAGATCATTAATAAAAATAACTGTCAGTAAACCAGACTGATGTTGGCTAGACTAAACAGATTTTTAAAAAATTTTTTAAATTATTCTTCTTTTCACTCAGGTGTTCCTATCAACGCTTTTCATTATTATTATTATTATTATTATTATTATTATTATTATTATTATTATTATTATTATTTTACATTTTCAGTCTGTAAAAACACACGCTGGTCTTTTCTATTC
>JAOWBL010000008.1:15134476-15144835 GCA_028564865.1 Zenarchopterus dispar
CCAATGAAAGCCTAGAACGCTTAGATGAGCTGACATACAATGACTTGTACAGTCAGAAATGTGAACAAAAACACTTCAGTCAGGCAATCCTTGCAATGAAGACTTCAAAGGCTTTGCTGAAAGGCACCTAGGCTCCAGTCTAATAAATCCCCATTTTAAGGCATACATAAATATGTTGAGATGAATGAACATAACTCAGTCCTCCTTCCATGGAATTGGAGCCTCCAGGTGGAGCTAAGGAGGAGCTGGAATTTCAAGGGTGGCAGCAAGTTTGGCAGGTGAGAGACATCAGAAGGCATGTGAGAGGCGAGTGCTTGTTGCTCCTTAAATAGAGCTATAAGTGAGATGGGGTAACTGGAATAAACTATGTGGGAAGGTAGCTAAGAGTGGAAAAAACAACTCATTTTGTCTGCCCAAACTAGCTCAGAGAAGTCGCCTCATTTGCATTTATCCTCAGAAGTCTAATGAATTCGGTATCATGACTTTGCATCAGAATACCAAATTGCTTGTTAAACTGTACTTTTTAAAAAATTTAATGTAGATTTAAAAAACTCTGCCCTGCTCCTAACATTTATCCTCAGCCATATGCATTTCACTTTATGCAGTAAACTGACATCCGAAAACTGTTAAACATGTAAACATATGTCAAACATGATTAAACTGTTTTACTATTTATTTCCAATGTCAATGGTGTACAGTTTGTGTCTTTATCTGAGTTTGAATGCCAAATACAGACCAGACTAATGCAGCACAAGTGTCTCTGTGTGTGTGTGTGTGTGTGTGTGTGTGTGTGTGTGTGTGTGTGTGTGCACCGTGCCAAAAGACATCTGCAAATGTGTGCTTGTCACTCACACTTTCCACAACATGTCACAACACTATTTGACTTTTGGCACTAACATGAGCGGGCCTCACACACAATGCAGTGCAGGTTTCTGATCAGTAGCCACTGGCCCCCACATGGGCCAATTGGGCTGGAATGGAGTTGGTGGAGGAGGCGAGCCCCCGGGGCCCAGGGACCTGACCCCTGCTGCCTGCCTTCTCATCACTGCAATGGGAGCCCCTTCCCACCTTTCAGCAGCTGTCAATCAAAGGCCACAGATGGAGAGTGTAGAGAAAGATGTGAGAGGAGCAGGACAGACTGTGTGAGTGTTGTGTTTTCTGTGGGAGTGAGGTATGTCATTTACCTGCTGCTTTGTGAAAAATAACATTTATAAACAGATAAATAATGAGTTTATTGTTGTGATAAAGCATCCATGTAAATTTATAACAACAATGCAACACATGACTTGTTATTTGGCATCCCAAAGTGTTGTATGCATTTGAGCATACATGAAATTTGTGTGGAAGTTTATGTCAAGAATGTTTAGATATGCAGAATTCTTGGTTTGACTTGTGCTTTCTAGATTTTCATGACGTTTGCCCCACTGATTTAGCGTTTGTCAAAATGCCTGTGTGGAGGTTGAGCCTGTGTGCTCTGCAGTGCCTTTGTGTTTCCACGGTGTCTGGGCAATTTAACAAAAACAAATAAGGACCAGAGCAAGTCAAACAATGCTGCAACATGGAACGAATATTGAGATCACCACAACCAAACGCTGTGCTGACAAAGTACAAGATTACTTAGATCTAGTCCATTGAGGTAAGGAAACTAGCTAGTTCAGAATGTAGCAATTTCTAGCTGTGCAGATTTAACTAAAAAATATGTAAATACTTACCTAAAATTTGCAGGACCTGCCATTTTATGAGTTGAATTGAGCCCGTGCATCAAAATTACTGAAACTAAAATAAGGTAAAAACTGAAAACTGAAGTATCTGGCTTTTTCCTGCCTATTATTATTGTGAAGAGAAAACAATTGTATAGTTTTAAGTAATGACATTTCACTTTAGTTCACATTTTATGTTATCTGCATAATATATGATTAAAATAATCCCATGAAAATGAACAGATAATATAAAATTAAACTACAAGTAGTCACAAAGAGCTCAGTAACACTTACAAAGACCAGCATCTGGTTAGCTGGAGAAGTGAAGTCACTTTGCAAATTATTGGACTTCAGGGGACTGCTGATCACTGCCATTGATTCTTGCCTCCTCAGTCAATTAGATCAATGAGGCATCTTTAGGTCTGCTTAACTGCATGTCAACTGTCACACTCCACTATCCCCTTCATTTGTACTCGACCACATGCTGCCAGAGTACAGATGGTAAACTATACAGCTCATGACAGCCTACAAAACAGCAATCTGAAACTGTTGAACAAAACAGGCGTTGAGAACTGAATGAAACTATTGAAAACAGGACCTTTCTGCTTAGCATAAAACCTTGAATGCAAGAAAAAAAATATTTCAGTTCACCCAAGCTTCAAGAGAAAAATATTATCTACAGACAATTAATTTGTGAGTGTGAAATCAAACAAACGATCAGTGAAACGTTACAAATAATTTGCTATGCAACGCAAATTTTTGAATATTTTACCAGGGGTGTTTGGGTGATGAAATTGAATGTGAAACACAAACAACTCTCATGTTGTCTTGCACTTCCAACTTCCCAATTCCCATGGTACCAAACAGGTATAGGGCAAACTGAAAGTACATTAGAGTAACTGCTTATTTCTCATCAACAAAAGATTACTCTGTAGGAATGACAATCACAATCCAGAAAAAGGAAAAAATTCAAGAATGACGTAGACTCAAAAACATCTGAAATCTGAAAGTATGAAATAGTAGATTTTTATTCCGATTATTATTATTTAAATATTGATTAATCTTACTGAGGGGGTTCATTAAAAATGCTTGATGGTTATTTTTAACAGTGACTAAAGGATGTGCTGTAAATGCATAATACAGATCCAGACAGACACTGCATGTGTATCTATTTTCCATTTTTTATTCAGTCTTTTTAAAGTCCTTACAAATACAGATTACAGATACATTTTTATTCAGTTTATTTGATAGCTTTCATAGGTATATTGAAGGACCACAATTCTGTGA
Source organism: Zenarchopterus dispar (assembly GCA_028564865.1). Classification (NCBI taxonomy): domain Eukaryota; kingdom Metazoa; phylum Chordata; class Actinopteri; order Beloniformes; family Zenarchopteridae; genus Zenarchopterus; species Zenarchopterus dispar. The sequence continues at coordinate 15,137,464 of JAOWBL010000008.1, forward strand.
GCTTTAGTCAACTAATAAAAAAAAATCACTATGTTGGTAGTAATATGTATAATAACTGGCTTAACAGTGAGCTTTTCAGTGTGAAATGTCATCCACTGAGAATTTGAGATGTGACAATAAACAGAGAAGTTGCAATAATATGGCCACTGGATATGTCTGTTAAAAGGTTTGCTTATATTTGAACGTATGCTGTACATTTTCCCCCAGTCTACATTAAGGTAAATTCAGTCTGTTTTCCCCAAAGAACTCGCGTGAGGGTTATCAGCAGCTGGTATTAAGTTAACCAGTCTCAGAAAAGTGGAGAAAAATGCATCAGATGTAATTAAAAGATAGAATTCAAAACAGTTGAGATGTTAAATCTGCCACTGTTTTTACGATTCACTTGTTAATGATCAATCTTTTCTGCTTGATTTTTCCTAAAATATTCTAGTCCTCAGTATTCAGTGCTCAGTGTGTTTTTGTAACGAGAATGTTACACGCTGCTTTAGAAGTGGAGCAGTAATGAGTTTTCAAACACCACCTTGCAAACACAGATCGCATGCCAACCCTGTAGTGCCTCTACCTTGCAACCTCTATGCCCCAGTGAGCTTGCATGCACAAACACCCATAAATACACACTTTTCTAGCCCCTTCCAACAGCGGCCTGCATTGAGACCCTGGGAGACTGAACACCCCCCACCCCTGCAAACCCGTTCCCCCTCTCCCCTCCCACTGACCCCCTGAGCGAGGGACCATTGTTTACTTTCACTCTCCTCCATGGCCCTGCTGGTCCGAGGGGGACAGCCGAATCGTTACATTATTGTCTGGTCCTCTCTAGCATCCCCCTCCTCAACCGACCCGGCCTGACCCCATTCACGATGCTCAAAAGCACCATCTGTATCACCCAACAGTCAGGGAGTGAGAGACAGGGAGAGATGGGGCAAGAAGAGGAAAGAAAAATAGGCAAGGAAAAAGGAGATGGAGGGATGGAAGGAAAGGGAGAGAACGGGAGGCATCTGCCTGGGTGTTGAGCTGTCTGTCGGAAAGTATCTGTCAAATAGTTTTCGCAGTGTGAAGGCTTCCCTGCTGCTTTCTTTTCTTCAAGCATTGTGCTTATTGATTTTTTTTACTGCCTTCTTTTACAGCTTCCTTCAATTTCTACTCTCCACAATCTTCTAATCCTCTATGCATCTTTCCCACTCTATGTATTTCCTCCCTTTTCTCAGACAGTCCTAAATCACTGTTCTCTTGACCCGCTTCTGTTTAGCTCCCAAACCCCATCGCCCCCCTTCCCTACCCTCCCTCCTACAATGAGCACATCCTTCATCTTGCTGTGGTGTTGCACGAGCATTCCAGGGTCTCTTGTATGGCTGCATGTGTGAAGAAGGCGTATTTTTCCCATGGGGCTGCAGGTGAAAACTGGGACTCACTCTGTCCGCTGAGGGACGCCATCTGTCCCTGTCGGCGGACTTGCTAGAGGGGAGCCCTGTCACCCCTCCTTCTGTCCCCTCAATCCAGGCATCCCACTCTCAGTCCATCCGCTCGCCATCCCTCTCTCACATTGGTCTGCTGTGCTGAATCACCAGGAATGTCCCCCACACCCTATCCCTCAGCAACCCCCACCACCTTCCTCCTTTCTTCTCACCCATTCTTCCTTCGTCCCGTCACTAATTTATCCCTGACTCCCCCTTCATTTCCCTCCTACCTTCCCTCCCACTCTGCGTCCTTTTGCTTCGCCTCCACCCATCTTTCTCCCCTTTCTTTCTATCTCTAATCAATCATCCATTTACAACACCAGTGTAAAAATTATTAAATTATCATACATTTGTGATGAGCCTGGTGAGAACAAGGGATACTGTTTTAATTGCCAGCCTATGACCCCTAATTATGCATATCGGTGTATCAGTTTGATATTCTGAGAGACTGAAGTCAACTGAGTTTGACATTTTCCTGTAGATATAGCAATATATGCACACAAAGACTGTTCATTTTAACAAATTGCCAAACATTGTTACAATGATTGCTTGGAAATATGCAAACTTTGACAGTATCTGGAAAAAAGAAAGATTTTTCAGTCAGCATATTTCTTCCCATATTGAAATAAAACCGAATGAAGAATGAAAAACAGTTTTTTTTTTAGTTGTGAAAAAAAATGACACAGTATAATCAGACTGAAGTAAACAAAATTCATGGGGGTCACCAAGTGGGCTGGCAGCATGTGAACCAGAGGGAGTCCCTCCGAGGTCTTGCATGGCCTGTGTCACCAGACTTGGGCCCAGCTGTCTGTCTCTGTATTTATCCTTCTCAGCTCTGGTTCTGACTGCTGGGTTGCCCAACGGTCAGATGAGTGCATGAGGACAGTGAGAGCCCACTTTCACGTGGGAACCTGGTCAAGGAGCGCAGACAAACAAACACAGGGGCAGCTAAGTGTAAAACCTCCAAACTGTCATGGAGAGGGTGAGAGAATGAGTGGATGGACCCCCTGCCCCTCCTCCTTTTCCTTCACCCTCACACTTGGTCCCCTCGACTCTCCCATCCTGCCATTAACCCTCCTCCTGCACGCACCACTTCAGTCTCAACTCACCCACACACACCTCCCAAAAACGTCCAGACAGACATGCACAAAGACACTCAGTCACTTTGCCCCCCCACTCCAAACCACCCACACCCCCCTTCATACACTCACACACAGACATACACCTCCACACCTCCTGTCAATCATCAACCAAAAGTGTCACGCAGTCACAGACACAGTCGGAAAGAAAGGAAGAAGTAGATGGGAGGAAAAGTCAGCCACTTCATCGCTCGCTGTCACCTCTGTTCTCCGTCTCTAAGTGATAGCACTAAAAGGACAAAAAATAAGATGCTAAAAAGTAAATAAGACAATTCTGGATAAGGCAAGCAGAAGGAGTAGTTGGTGGGAAAAAATGAATACAGTGTCCTCATTTACTCACTGGACAACTGCAACAAAGAGCCAGGCAAGGCACAACATTGGGGTGGCGGGTTTTTTTTTTCCTCAGACTCCCTTCTATCCCTATCCCCCAACCCTCTGAGGTCACCCCTCTACTGACCCCACCTCGATTGTTTCCCGTCACTCTGTCAGCTCTGATTGTTGCTGACTGGTTAAATGGCTGAAAACCAAAATAAAGGGGCCAGAGTTGAAAAAAAGAAAAGAAAGAGGAGTGTAAGGATTTGGGAACAGAACTAGAAGACACCCTCTTGTATTTTTTTCTTCCTTTGAGATAACTGGCTATTTGACCCAAATAAACAATGTGTCCAAAAAAAAAAAAAAAAAAGTGGCAAGAAAAGGAGGAGGTACAAGGGTTCAGAGGGTTTATAATTAGAGGCATTGGTTGGGGTTAGTGAGACAGGACCATATTGGAAGTGTTATTTCTAGTGGGAGACAGGACTATCATGGGAATAAAAAAATGTTTAGGAGACTGGAAGGAAATTTTTTTGGAAAATTTTCATGTGAACCTCAGAAATGCAAGTAACCTAAATCCCTTTATGTGGTTCTTATTCAAGTTCATGCAGCAACTGAAGAACCCAAAGTGCTCTTTAAACTAGACCAAGGATACACAATTTCACAAAAAATACTTTGAGATTCAAAAGTAACTGAAGTTAAAGCCACACAAAAGACCTTCTTTCTTGTTAAAATCAGTTTCAGTTTCATTTGAAGGAATATTTGCCTACTTTTTAGAACTGTCATTGAGGTGTTATGGTCTTCTGTCCCTGCTATCAGCAAAAAAACAGTCGAAGTAATTCTAGTCTCCCTTCCTGGATGTCCTTTGAAACAAGTCCATAGAGCTGAAGGCACTATGTTTTACATAAACAACAATGAATTTAACTTGCAGAGGTATAGCTGATATCATGACAAAATCGATTTAGTGTCTAAATAAAGTGATGATGGAAGAGAAAATGAGAGTGTGACTAAGTAGGAGATGAACAAAAGTAATTCTGGACAGCATTGTAAAAGCGACTTAAACTTCATGGCCATTGAGGTAAAAAGTTTGGTTGTACTGTTTTAAAGGTCTGAAGCATAATGATGATAAAATTAGCAGATTACTGTGTTCATATTTGTACCTACCATCACATAGTATGCATATAAAGTTGTTTTTTAAAAAAAGATTGCTGTTATGATTTTCTCAGAAAGAGTCTCAGTGGTGCTGTGGTAAGCACTGTTCCCTCACATCTACACTGTAAAAACATATTTCTAAGAAAGTAGAAAAGCTTTGTTTCAAGAAAATGAGAAGATTTCTTAAGCCATTTTGCTAGTTTTAAAAATCCAAGTCAAGACATTTATTTTTACCCCATTGGCACAGATATTTTTGCTTAAAAAAGACAATTTTGAATGTATTATATATATTCGGCTCATGGAGGGGTTGTTTCTGCAGTGTAGAGAATCGGTATCCCCTTCACGGTCCTTTAGTGAGAAGTTGACATGTTCTCTCAATCCTTACATGGTTTTTCTGAAGGTACCCTGGCTGCTTCTGGGTCCCAGAGTCCTAAAATACTCATTTTAGATTGTTTGATTATTCTAAATTGTCCACAGGATGAGCATGTGTCATTCATCTATCTGTGGCCCTGTGATGGACTGCTGACCTGTCTAGCATGTAGCTCACCTGGTGACTGCTGGGAGAGACACCAACCTTCCAGTGACCCTGAGTGGGCCTTTAGTGGGTATAGAAATGAATGAATGAATGAATGAATGAATGAATGAATGAATGAATGAATGAATGAATGAATGAATGAATGATTTACCTTCTCAATCATCTGATGTCATCCTGGAAAGAGACTGTCAGGTGGTTGGCAGAGGCTTGGAATTAAAAAAAAAAAGAAAAGAAAAAAAACATGACAAAGATGAGGTAAGATCGTACATCTTAACAGTCAAAATAGAAAATGAACACAAGTTTTAATATCATATATTCATATGCAATTGGCACTTCTGTTTGGTGCTTACTGAGAAGAGCTTGAGGCCAGCCTCTAGGAAATGAAGCAGAAACCATCAGCAAAGCAAATTAACACACGCCCGAATATCAGCAAATACAGAAATCTGTCCTGCAGGTTTCTTAATTTCTGTGGCTTTGCAACAAGCAAAACAGAGCAGGCAACACTCTGACTGTCCACTTTACCTTGCTACTTGGCATTTTGGTGTCAACTTCATGGCATGTGTAAGACATGTCCTCATTGGAGATGGGCACAGAAAGATTAGGCATTTTGGTGAAATAAGTTTTCAGCAACCTGGGGAAATTGTTATTAATGCTACACTAATCTATCATGTGTAAATTTCACTGCCCCTGTTTTCTGGGATGCCTACTGTATATACTTGGGTCAGCAGATTGTACACATGTATTCTTTGTGAAATATAACAGACTACAGTGGCTCAGTAGGTGCTTTCTTCTTTTTTAAACACATTTTGTTAAAGTGGCTTTCTATGTTTTGTTCTGCAAATGCATGATAGTGCAAAATCTGTTGTGTGGCAGATCAGAACATGAAATAATCACACAGATTTTGCACCATCAAGCATTTACATGTTGAAGTATACACAAGAAAGTTTTGGGGCACAAGTTTCTTGAAGTTCATTTCAACATGTAAGTGCATGTTGGGGGAAAATCTGTTTGGTATTTCATGTTCTGATCTGAACGTTCATGACAAGAGCAGAAACAAAAGTTAAATGACTTGGCTTTCTGCTGCCATACAAGTGTTTTTATATAAACTTTTTTGTTTATCTCCAAAGCAGTTGCACAACTTAAGTAAGAACTTACATCAGCTGCAGCTTGAAGGTGCTTTGTGCTCATGGTCTGACATTCTGTGATGTCATTCAACAATTCAAATTTCTACAGTGAACGTTACCATTTTTTTTTTAGTTGTTCTTACTATGCACAACTCTGATTAGCAGAGCTGTTTCAAATTGATCAGAATATCCATGTTACTGGCTAAAAGGGAATTTTCTGATCACCCATGGCAATCCCTGTAGCACTTGGCTGATGATTTGCATGTGTACAGTGTGTACAAGGCCCTTGGTGCCAAGCACAATGACTTACACAAACTCCCATAAAAACTCATTTGATTCCTGAGTAGTCTGTTACATGAAACAGATTTCCTTCACAGTGACCTTAATGGGCTCACTATCTATCTCAGATAAGTGTTTAAAGACCTGATCCTGATCAATTATGCAAGCATACCCATTCCCCCTGCTTCTTTCCAATCAAACAGCTAAATAAGCTATGGTCCGGATGGACCCTTAGCTCTAATTGGACAAATGGCTTACTTAATTGATCATTGATTGACAATCAATAGGGAACATGTGTTCTTGTTCTTTACAAGGCAAGAGATTGAGAGCCTGCTATAAAATCAGCCAGATAGTTTGACATATGCCAATGGGCTCTCAACACTTCACTGTGAGACAGAAAAAAAAGGAAAAAAGCGGAGCATGGAAAGCGCAGGAAGACAGTGGAAGGCATTTCTCTTGTCCTTTTTCTTTTGCTTCCTCCTGCAAACTGGCCTGAGCAAAAATTGAATTTAATTTGACAAAAGGGTCTGCACTCAGTTTTTGTTCTGTATTTTCTAGAACTGGATGTGTATTACTTATCAGTTAAGACACCTGTTTAAAAGCAGGCAAGTGTGTCCACAAACACAGAGAAGGAGATGTGTCAATGGCCATCCCATCCCAACGGAATAGTTGGACGTCATTGTGGCTCCCTTTGATCTGCTGCTCATATATTCTCTTGAAAGGATAGAGGGAGAGAGATAGAGGCAGAGGAGACACTTCACCCAGGCATCAGTGGGCCTTCACCCTCAGCCTCAGGTACCTATTCTTGCTCTGTTTCTGAGCCAGCTCTATTAAATATGAAACACTAAGACAAAAGGAGGGAGCGTGAAAGGGGTGGGAGCGGGGCCCACAAAGGATACCACTCAATACCTTTGAAGAGGCACTGAGGCGAGGGGTGTCGTGAGCTCGAATGTACGCACCTTGCGCAAACAGATGCACACCACCACCACCCCCCAAAATGATGTGGGCAGATAAGATGGCAAATATCCACATTTGCATCTTGTGTTTTTAGATCGCTTCTAACGGCTATACCACAAAAGGGCCTTGGTCAATGTAATTAGACCTAAAAGCCTTCGTTAGCAGATGATAATACAAGCATACATGTGTTCACAGTAGTGTATGTGTTTTAATGGACATTAAGACAGTTGAGATCAAAGTGCCTTTAAAGGTTGAAAGAGGATGAGAAGTGGAAGTAAAGATAGATCCATGGCAACAAATGAAGAGATTAACAGAATCTGATTGCTCAGTTTCATTTAGATGGGGGTCCTATATATATATATATATATATATATATATATATATATATATATATATATATATATATATATATATATATATATA
>JAOWBL010000008.1:15144935-15161629 GCA_028564865.1 Zenarchopterus dispar
ATATATATATATATATATATATATATATATATATATATATATATATATATATATATATATATATATATATATACAGACAGACATTTGCACAAGTAATAGATTATTATATTTTGTGTAAATGTATTGTAGAATGTAAAGCTGCCATACTAATTTAAAAATTTAATAACTATTTTTGTAACCTATTTTCTTTAAATGATAGGCATGTGATCACTTGTTGTGTAACCTGCTCAGAACCAATACCCAACCTTTAATCTCACAGTATTTAATTTGTTTGCCTGTGTTCACATTTTACGTTTACTAATTTTAGTGAAAAAGTGAGATGTTTCAGCTGCATTATTTCTTCTGCTCTAAAGGCGATAACATATTTGTCAATATAAAAAATACATAATTGTTTCTTTGATCAACACATAACAAATGTATACACCCAGGGTGTTTCAAAAATGATTTAATGTGGCAGATGATCAATTTTACTGATAGATCCGATACAAAATAAAAATATGCAAGACATTCTGTTTTTTGTGTAATGACGAGTGACAGACAATACTCTCCTTTTAATTGTGACAATAATTTTCAATCATTAAGTAAACACAAACTGATGAATTGAGTTTACATTTTGACAAATTATCTTACAAAACTCCCCCATGTTTAAATAAACAGCTTCAAAATAATTTTTTATTGGAGGGATTGGTGTCTCAAAGTCATAAGTTAGCTTCTAAGTGTGTGTTAAACTAAATGAGCCATATCAGATAAACTTCAATAGGCTGTCTTTGGAAAACAATCACCAATGTGCTCCTCTCTGACCTTTAGCAACTCAGCAGGCTCAGTCCAATCACAAAGTATTGACATTATTCACCACACGCCATTTATAACGTTGGCTGCTGCTCACCTCAAATGTCCAGATGAAATACCAGCGCAGTCATGTGGTGTTTTGCTTGTGTTGAGTTTGAAGGGGAAGGGTTTGCTCTGAAGGTGCTTTGGATCATTTTATGAGACCAAGCTGGGTGATTAGACTAGAGGCATCTAGAAGATGACTTAAACTGTTCTCAGAGCAAGTCTGCTTAAGGCTTTATTTTGTGTTATTCATTGTCTACTTTAACAGACATATACGTGTATATATGGATATCTGAAACCAAAATTGGATGCAGAGTCATGTCACACAGCCCAAACCCATCTCTCATTAATTCAAACCCTGAAACAAATGTCATTGTCAAGATTAGTGTTCCAACCCTTGCCACAACACAGTCTTTAAATTACACCAGATAAGGACGGTGAAGGTTTGGGTGTTTCACTTTGGTCACTGGGACTTTTAAAAACATCTATAGGCCTTGTCAGTTCAGCCAGATCACCTATTTCATCTCCATCTGGGGTGATCCATCTTGGTAGGCCCAGCTAGGCTCCATTACCCACAGAAGAGCTGTGAAATGGCCATTAGGTGTATGCAGGCATATGGGGGGAATGGGCCTCCACGCATAGGAATGGTGCTCAGATTTTTACCAACAATGGTTTTTATGTCTAAAGCTGCATAACCTGATCATGACATTAAACACAAATACACAAAAATCGAGTGTCAAGTTTTGGAGAAAGGGAGAGGTGTAACAGCAGCTGTCTGACATGATGATGTTTGAATTCTACTTGATGGAGGGATCACAGCTCCAGTTTGTGCAGCAATATTTTTTGCGTTTCCTCTATACTGAAACTTTTCAGCAAGAATGCTGCAATAGTATACTCTCTTCCCAGGATAATTTATCAATACCAGATTATAGTTCCAAGGATTACAGGACACCTACAACATGAAGGGGATGATGAAGAAAGAAAAAGGAAACAAGACCCAAAGCTTTCTTTTAACACCTACAATGTTTTCCAGTAATTACACTTAGTTGAAAATCTGGTAATAAGACTGCCATAAGGCCCCAGCACGTGGTCAATAAGTGTATGTGCAGAATCTTTTATTTTCCCCTCTTTATCTGACAATTCTGAACATCATTAGAAAGACAACAATGTTCTGAATCATTAAATATTATATCTCTGCTTTTCAGACTTTGGGTCATGAGCATGGATGACATAAAGATGAAAACATGTTTTTTTTTTTTAATGAAGTATCAGAATTGATCAAACTAACAGACATGGATTTTTAAAAAAGTTGACTCCCAAGGTAAGAAAAAGTATTCTGTGAAAGAAAATGTGTCCAGGTCAAATTCATTAGAGCAACATTAATAAATTTACCAGTAATGTTCAGTCAGCTAATGAAATAAATACAATAAGGCCAATAGCCAATAAAATGAGAGAAAATGATTCCACTGCATCTCTGGTAATTGATGAAATATCTAAGATTTATTTATTTGATATATGATCCGTTATTCTGTCACTTATTTTCAAAAGTAATTAATTATCTAAAAGTTTTTTTAAATGTTGAGACCAATGTGTTACAGTTACTTGTCTCTTTAGAAATCAAAAACCTATAAATGGTTATCCTATCATGAATTAAAGGCAAACACAAAAAAACAAAAATGATGCTGGAATAAGAAAGGGCTTCATATTTAAAAAATGACTTTATAAACTAATTTAACATATAACGTTTTATTAGTTTCATGTGTTTTAGGCTCTGCAGGTACTTAAAAAAATATCAACTAAAACTTTTACAAGGTACACTTTTAAATGCCACAATTTGCACCTTTTAAATCTAATTTAGTTCTAAACTGAATGCTTCCAGTTGGACTTTGTAATCTGATAAAACAAGCAGTAAAAAGTAGTTGAGGAGAAAAAAAACAGTGACCATATTGTTATTATTTTTGCACTCCTTTGTGATTGGCAGCACTGTAACAACTAAAACTTAATTGTTTGTTTTTGCGTACACTAGAGTCATTGAGTGACTGTGTGTGTGCATGTGCATGCACGTGGATTGTTTAGATTTATAAGCACACATGCAGATAATTGCATCCTTGCACAATTCGTTGGGGTCTGTGTGTGTTTGTGCCAGTGAGCAGCGAGCCTGATGTATCTTTTAGCCGTGGATAGATAAACAGTGGAGACAAATATACGCTGCATCAGTTTAATGACCCATCCCTGTAGAGTCCCTCTACATTCAATTAGCAGCAAGATAATTAATCGGGCCAAGTCTCTGGCTGCTGAGCTGGCTGGCGGACTGGCAGCGGGAAGCCAGGTGGTCTAACAGGAAAGGGTGAGTGTGTGTGCATGTGTGTGTGTATATTTTTGTATTTGTTATGTTGCATAAAGGGATGACAAGAACAAAGACAGATTCAGTGACTATTCATATCGCTCCCTCTCTGTACCACACTCTACCTCCTGAGACAATACCGGAAAACAAACAAGAGGACATGAAAAAGGCTAAATAGTGGGGCTTTTTGGATTTAGAACATGAGCTCCAACTAAATGCACATATAGACAACACATTAACACATATTCTAAGAATATTAAAAATACTCCAGCCATGTTACTTAATATATGCATACACATTTATTGCCTAATTGCAGCTCTTTCTCCATCTTTTACTCCATAATTCTCTCATTTTGTCTCTCTCTCTTACACGCATGCATGCACGTACACACACACACGCGCACACACACACACACACACACACACACACACACACACACTACTGTTTTCAGTAACCCTCTAGTGATCATATGCTGCCATTGCACAAACACATGCACACTGAAGGCCGATCTAAAAGGACAAGTCGATAGTAAACAAGGATTTTACTGTGATAATAAAACACCAGCATTCTCTCAGAATGGAAACACAGTAAACAGTGTGTCTTCATCCTCAGTATTCTTATTTGTACGTCAAAACAACACTCCATTCAGGAGAAGCAGAAAGAGACTCTAGAGAAGAAAGGGTGCTTCTAATTATTCTAATTAAAAATTAGAAATCAAAACGAAGGGGACTACATGTATATGCACTCCAAGTTCAGGGGAGGGTATATCAAACCTTCCTTATATTAAAATAATAATAATAATAATAATAATAATAATGATAACACTGTGTGTGAAAACAGTTTGACTTTGCCGGGGACAATAAGTGGGTGAGGCTTACTGCAGGAGAGCAAATCTGATATGTTTTATTGGCTGTCAATCACTCCAACCAAGTTTAAAAGTCAAAATTGTACAGAAAAGTGCTGAACACAAGTACCACTGAATGCAATTCCCATTTTATCATTGAGTACAGAGTACCAAAATTTTAAGTTTTGATCTGAGTGTTAACGTTTTCTGGCCATCCCTCTAATAAACATACACAAATACACACACATACACACACACACCCACACACACACAAACACACACACACACACATACACTCCTCTCTTCAGACCACAGTCTTCCTCTTTCTCATACTCTTCTTCCTTTTACCTCTTTTCGTTCCTTGCTTGTTATGCAGATTCCCAGATTTGCCTCCTTCAACATTCATACATGTGGGCATGCACGCACACACACACGCATAGACACACACACAGAGTTCTGTCTCTGCCTCCCCAGGGGCACTAGGGAAGGGCAAAGCGAAGATGGAAATGAATTCAGCCATGTTGCAAGTGGCAACACAAATCTGCATCTGTAATTACCCCCAGAAACACACAAGGAGCGTTCGTTCCCTTTCCTCTCTGTGCCTTCTGCCCTCCCTCTCCCTTTCTTCCCTCTTCCCGATCTCCTCCTTCCCTCCACGACTCCATTTCTTTTCTTCTTCAGTCTATATCTCTGAACTTCCCCTCTCTCCTCCTCTATGTCTATCTCACACTCTCTCCGTCTCAAAGGCTTCTTAAGTGATGCTTGGTGGGCCAATTAAGGTGAGTAGGAGAGTGGGCCTGCATGTGTGTCAGGGAGGATGTGTGCGTGTGTGTGTGTTCATGCATGCATGAGTGTATTTATTAATTCACCAAACACCTTGCACAGTCTTGCTTATGTCCACACTGTCTATGTTTGTGTCTGTCTTTCCACACATCTGTGCACATGTGAGAGTGTGTTTATGTATGGTATCATCTCTTTGTGTCTGGGTCAGGGTGTTTAAAAGTGTCCCCTCAGGTTTAACATGGCTATACTGCTTCTTGAATCAGGACACTGTCTGAAATAATAGATGAATCCACAACCAATACCTCAGATTTGAATAATGAAAAAAATCACACTTTAAGGACACATCCTGTTACATAATAAATAATGTGGAGCTAAAAAAAATGTGATTGAGCTATGATGGTGAGCAACCATCAAGAATAATAGCTAAGAAATAAATGTCAATATTTACAGTATTCCTAAACAGACAGTTATTGACATTTCCCCTGAAAAAAAGATACACACACACACACACACACACACACATATGACCTTGAATAACACTGTTTACACTGATGGCAATAAGTAAAAATAAAAGCCATCTGAATAAATGCTATGAAAAGTAAAGCAAGGAGGAAAAAAATGACAAAAACATCTAATTATGTGTTATTTTCAGTGATCACTGCTAGAATTACAGCTTTTCAATTATTTGCCTCTGCCAACCAGTTGATCCACAAATTTAATCCACACTTGTGTTGACTAAGATGTATTAAAGAGTTTTAGGGAATCAAACACTGGTGTTAAATTCCCTGTTGTCACCAATTCAGTATCTGACATACCTATGAGCTCCCACCCTTTCTGTCCTTGCTCCATAGTATTGAACAATAGCTTAAAAACAAACAAACAAACAAACAAACAAAAATAATTATGTCACAGAACTTTTGCAGCTGACCACCGTGAACTCACTGATTATTTATTTTTAACACAATTTGAACATAAAGTTTCAGTCAGTCCATGCTTGAGTGAAAGTGAACACGTACAGTGTAACAAAACCAGGCTGTGCTTCACCTGATTTCAGTGAGAAGACATAAGATTTTGTACATCTTTTAATCCTGTATTTAAATATGGTAATATTAAGAGTCACCCTTTGTTCCCCACAAGGAGGGTGCTTCAAGAAAATTTGGCATATGCAGAAAGGTCTAATAGTAGGTTTGTAATGAGTTCATAATTTTACAGTAGCCCAAAAGTCTTGTCTTTTTTTAAATCCAAAGACAGAAGTGTATTCATTTATTTATTTGGACTTAAAGCACTGATCATAGTGCAATTCAGAAAAGCTGAAGTTGAGATTAAATCAAGGCCTTCAACAAGATCTTGGGTAAGTGAGGATGAGGGATGGGCATGAGTCGGCTGAGGAAAAATGGACGATGGAAGGATGGAGGGATGGGAGAGAGGGGCACACCCTGCATCTAAGTTGCAGCACTCTGCAGCAAAGGAACCAATTAGAAGGAAGGCAGGACAGTGAGGGGCCGCCTGTATAAACCCCTCTACGACTGGGCCAGTATGTCTGTAAGCATACATCTTAACCTGTTGTTATTATTCAGCCAAGTCAAGTTACACGTGCATACTCATCACAAATTTATATGTCTTGTATTTTTAGTTTTTTTTTTTTCCAACTAGGGATTTTATTTTATTTTGATTATTGGTGCTAAAGAGTGAGAATTGTTTCAGTGTGACATACAAAAACAGATCATAATTTACGAGGCTGTTTTTAGTATTTTCGTTTATTTGGAGAAAATATCTATTTTAGCATTTGGGACATAAATAGCAAAAGACTACATAAAATTATGATGTCAAGTGCTATTCATTACATATCAAAAAAAAAAAAAATCTTAAAATATGGAAATACTTGACCAAACTGTTAAACAAATTGCTCAAAATCACCAATTCAGCCAAAAGAGACATGGATCAATTACGAATTACAACAAAAACCTGCGTGGCTGCTAATATGGCCCATAGAGAGCCAATGGTGAGTGCAAATAATCCTGTGTGTGTTAGGGAGTGTGTGTGCAAGAAGATTGCCGAGGTTGTGTGATATGAAAAAAAAAAAAAAAGAAGAAGAAAGGAGCTCTGAATAATGCATGAGTCTTTTGGTCAATGCATTGTGATTTGCTTTAAGGAGGCCTTCTCTCAGCCATTATAAGATTAAACCCAACCTTGGTTTGTTTAGAGTGGCTAGGACATGCAAGAGGCCTGTCAACACTGCAGAAACTTGAACTTCATAAAAACACACACACTCAGACCAACGCAGGTACATAAAAAAGCCATTAAATCCACTGTACACATATGTCAGCAAAGACATACAGCCGCACATACAAGACAAGTACTAAAGGCCAGTATGTGTTTATGTAGGTTTGATACACTAAACTACAAAATGTAAACATTGATAAGGTTGCAATCTTGCAAGGAAAGGTGAATAAGGATGGAAAGCAAAATAAAGATGAACCCAATTACTTAATAAAGTCAATAAAATTTGTCTTTGTCACTTGAAATGTGGATAAATTGTAGTCCCTTGCTTCACCTATCGTGTGACTTTCTCACTTTTTTGAGTTCTGAGTTTCTCTCATGATCTCGCTGTCTCTCTCTGTCACCTTTGCTCACTAACCTCAATCAGTTCAGTTTTGCTCCTAATCAATAATCAATTTCCTTGAAAAATAATGGGCTGCTGCCACTTTGAGTCCTAGCCATGGGCCTTCACCTTATGATAGGCTAATGACAAATCTGAGGAGGCCAAGATGAAGGACTAGTCCTGACCCACCATGAATCACAGTCCTGGAATATGAAAAAAGAAAAAAAAAACAAGAAAAGAAAAAAGCAGATGGTTGGCAGGGTCAATTCTGACTCCCAAAGACGTGTACATTGATGGATAACAGGAGTGTTCAGTATCAAAAGGAATATTATTTACAGGTATGATTTTTAACATAAACTTTGCTTAGAAGGAAAACTAACTTTTTAGAGTGTACGACTAACGTAATGTACTGAATTTTTACGACGTAACTACCCTCTTGCTTATACTTAAGGTGTATTAGAATTAAGTTTACAGATCAAACTCAATTGTCTGAATTCTACATAAACCAATCACTGCAGAAGTTTAAATTATAATAATAAATGATACAGGGCAAACAGAACTACAAAGACATTATTCAGACCCACACTCACACACATACATGGAGATGATCTTAACAGTCTTGTATGTGAAACAAAAAAGTAAAAATGACAAAAGAGACAGAAAAAAGTGAAAGAAAAGTGCATACAGTTTAGCAGGACACCCAGACTCCTCGCCTCTTGTGCTCTGCTTGTTGATGTGCCAGACTATTGAATGTCTGTTGCAGAGAGAAAGACAGAAGAAGAGCAAGGGAAGACCAAAAAGAAAATGAAAGTGAAGACCAGAATTCTAATAGTTTTGATTTTTTTTCTTTAGTGTAATTAGAAGTAGCGAAAATAATTAGTTAGAAAATTAAGCCACAAACATGAGAAAAACAAGGCACAAAACAAAATTGAAATTAAAGTTTTCTATTTCAGTTCAGTTAATTTTGGTTAATTTTTGTTTTTGTATTGTTTTAGTTTTATTACATTTTATTTCAGTCAGCAGGATTATTTTTTCATGGTTAGTTTCAGTTTTCATTAACCATAATAACTCTTCTGGGAATGTGGGAATTGAAAACAAAGATAACATAATTAAACCAGAAGACTCAGGAACAAGGTTGAATGAGATGGATAAGATACAGATGTGGGGATTTGAACTGAAAATTGTTGTATGAAAGTTTGTTCCAAGTTTGTACTGAATAACCTTTTGTGAAAAACACTTGACAGTCCTCATTTTTCTTTGGCTACTAAACCTACCGGCCTGTTATACTACTCTGAAATTCAGCTTGAATATCTATAAATCATCAAAAATCATTACATCTAAAAAAGTGACCTAAGGATATGCTCACATTTAAATGATACCATCAATAAACATCACAGGTCAACAGAGTAAATTCTGAAGAAAAGCTGTAGTTAAAGGACAAATTTTGTCTTGCTTTTGCAAAGAACAATACTCTTAGACACAGTTGTGAAGCAGAACTTACACCTCTGCTAAGGACATGGATTTACATCAAACTGTCTCAAATGTTTAGAAATCAGTTATACACTTAATTCTACATAGTATTTATTAGTGATAGATCTTTTTAAACAAATGTATTGATTCTAAAATTTCTGAAAAGCTTGAGATCTGCAAGGGAATAATGTTATACTAATCAACATTTTGGTTATCTTAATGAATCCACAATTATTCTACACTGTCCCATTTACACTAAAGCCATAAAATAAGTAAATGGCAAAAAGATGATCTTGAACATGTCCACCTTTTGTAGTACAGATATTGCTTTGGACTATAACTATAACACTGATTAAAAAAGCACAATGTTCAAAATTATAAGTAATAACAAAAAAGTAAATATGTTTCTTTTTTTGCCTTAATGTTTTTTGTCTGTGTAATTTCTGTTCCAATTAAATAACCATAATAGGTAGCTTTACAAGACTTTGACAGCATCACATTTAAATCTAAAACTGACATGACTGAGGTTGTTGCTTGAGCTAAGCTTGTCACTGATTGCTCTTTAAATATAATCAGCTATATCACATTTCTACCTTGAGCCCTGTGGAAAAGGTGGAAAAATTCTCGATACAAGGCAAGCTGCTCAGTGTTCAAACAAAATGCTCTGCCAAGTTCAGCCACGTGTGAGAAGGTGCTGTGACGGCAGGCGGAGAGAGGGATATAGAGACTTAAAGAGAGACAGAGATGACAAGCGGAGAGAGAGGGAGCTTATTTTATTATTCACACAAGGCATAATAAACCAGGCCCACACAGTGAGCAACACTTAAACTCCCTGTGCTGTAGCAGTTAGCCACTAATACGGCAGCAGTGATTTGGACATGTCGTATTAATAGTTCAGGGGAGGTTTTCATGCATGCTAATGATCATCTGTATTGGCTATTAATAGAAACCGTGCAGGGGGCCTGGGACTGGGAAATTTCTATGTGGTGCTGTATGTGTGTGCGAGAGTGTGAAGGTAAAGCCACACTGTATCTTCTTCAGGCAGTTAGAAGTGATGCAAAGTCATTGTCTGTGAGTCAATTAGAAGGGAGGGGCTGCCGAGCAGAGAGAGGAACGATGGATCAAGTGTGTAAGGAATTTGCCAGTAGATTAACTTTGAAGTTGCACGGATTCCCTGCGTGATTAATGAAAAAATTAAATTAAACTACATTCAATTAAATCAGCATTTTTCTGAGTGTTGTTGCATATTTTTGCTTGTCTGACTCTCCCGAGGCTGTTAAACAGCATATATGTGACACGGCGGGGAAGATGTGAAAGTAAGGGTGATGGGGAGGAGAACGCAAAATACAAAGCACAAAGAAAGCAGTGCATTTTCAAAGCTACAACGAAGTGGTGTGATGCAGCGGGAAGTTTGGAGGTGTTGAGCACTCCTCCTCAGCATGGATATTTAATGACCTGAGACCCCAACAAGGCCTAAGACTCTTCCTTCTCCCTCCCTCTCCACCCTACATCCTTCTGGTTCTCCACCCCACTACATAGCGATGGGAAGAGAAAGCTTCCCTTCTTTGCTCTGAGTCAATGTATATGGCAAGAGCTTAGAGGCATCAAGGAGAATATTAGAAAAGAAAGCACTGAACCATAAGTCAGAGTGAAGATGGTAGGATTTCTTGAAGCAAGTACTTTCTTTTCTTTTGATTTTGAGAATATAGGGTGTACACATTCACTTTCGTACATCAATTATAGACTATATTACATCGGAAACACTGAATTCAGTGATTTGTCAACATTTTTGTTTTAAATGTTTTAAGAAATAGCAGCAAATGTACAGTAAAGTGTGTTTAACCAAAATGACTGAAAAACATGAACCTTCGGTGTTCCCTAGCCAACACTGTGCACTAAAAACAAAACAAAACAATACCAAAAATAAATAAATAAATAAATAAATCTGAGAGAACAAAAATACAAGAAAATTTGTGTCTTTCAGCACTGCTTTTCTAAGCACATTGGAACTGCTGCTGTTTACTTGGCTAGATAATGTTCTGCAAGACACTAAAGGTGGTAAAATATGAATCTTTTCAAGGCAGTGAAAACATCACACTTCATAAGAAAAAAGAAAATACATCTGGGTTCATCACAGTATTTGGTAACAGTCATACTTGTGTGAACAATGTACGCAAGGTTAGCAGTTAAAGCCTAAAGAGAAACAGAAGACACTAAACCATTTCATTAGGGAAAAAATATTTTCTTCAGTTGTGGGAGAAAAATCAATCCTTCAGAATTTCGGCTTTGTGATTTATGAATTTTGTTGCGTGTACCTTTTACCTTTTGTTGTGTGTACCAAAATGCCATTTGTTTGTCCACATTTACAGTAAGGTATCAAATGTTATGCAGTATGAATTGTTTGACTTTTTTCTCTTCACCAGGCAAATACATCTGATTTGTTAACATTTATGATATGACTTGCATACATCTCCAAATATATGCCAGTTACATTGTACTTTTTCCATGTGAATCTATGCCATACTTTCATATCTTAACCAGCAACCTTAACCAAATTAAAAAGCAAGGTCAGTATCAACTAACAGTGACATAAAGTTAATAATAAAAAGAGGGATTACTTTGATTATTTTTGTATTTTTCCCATTGTCATGCTACTTACTTTTGTATGATTATTAAAAAAAATGTACAATATGATGTTAGACTTTTTTGTTGGTATTTTGAAAAGCAGTATTTATGAAAATAAATATTTGCACTGAACTGCACTGGATTTCAGCTAAAACCCAACAACTAACCTTGAAGAAGTGAATTTCTTTTGTCTTCATTTTTCCAACAGGATAAAGTTGTGCACAAGGTGAGGCAGTGTGTAAGTGAAAGTGTGTACGATGGGCAGGTGTGTGTTGACAAAGGCGACTGTTTTCATTCCCCATATTTTCACACGTAATCACATCACATCCACATTAAACATAAACACACTTTTTTCTGTATATCACTGAGTATTTAGATAATGAAGATAATGTTGACTGCTCAAATATGCGTGGTTGAGTGTGTGTGCATCAGTAAAGATATTTGTGCATGCATGTGTACGTATCACGCAGCTGAATTGGTACAGTTTTCCCCTGCACCTCTGACCGGGCGGTGGGCTAAGAGAGGAGAAGTTAATGCGGATCTAATGAGTCGGTCGACCAGCAGGATTGAAAAGTGTATCGACACAGTAATGTGAGAAGATGGGCCCATGTCGCCTTGAGGGATTAGGGTTTTGAGCTGCAGTAGATGGGAGACCCCAGCTAGGATACATCCTTCTACCTCCTCCCTCCTCCCACCTTTTACCTTTCCTTCTCCCTCTTAAATAATTCCCCATACTGGATGTATGGACTCTCGCCTGCAGCCCGACACGCCCGCCCTGGGAGTAATTGATTTCCTCAGAGCTCCCTGTTGTGATGGTGGTGGGGATAGAAAAGAGAACAGTGAAAGAAGCTCTTAGTATTTCTGGGTTTTTAGCACATGCATACATGGTACTGATGCATGGGAGAATTACAGGAGGATTGAAGGAATACTTCAAGTTATATTTGAGTTAAGGGTGGGTTTAACTCAAATGCCTTTTAACTCAAAACACTGTTTTTATCATTTTAAGCAATTGCAAAGGAGATAGAGTTCTTAAATGTAAGTGCAGACAAGTTATATTTTCTGAGGTCATGCAGTCATTAATGACTAACTGTAAATACAACATTTAGTTTTTCTAAATTATTACAGAACGCTGAATATTTTAAATTTACAGAAGGTTTGATATGCTTAATTTTATATGAAAAAAATGACACACTTATTGAGATCACAGCAAAGAAGTGAAGAAAAGGATCTCCAGCAAAGATTAAATGAACCCCAAAACTTCATTTTTATCTGTATAGCTTTAAATTTTTTATGTTTAAATGTGAGCATTTAAGTGCAAAAAAAATCCTTCCACATATGTGTGTGCATTTGACAGATGACAGATGTCTGTGTGTGGCTCTCCCCTTGTACTTCCGACAATAACGGAGTGTGTGTGCGAGAGCTGGGTGGAGTTGACTGGGAGTGTGCGTGGCCAGGCTGTGCTAGTGGGGTGATCATGTCTCAGCATTGAAATTCAAATATGCTGGGAATATACAAACCCTTATGTCAGGGATCAAGGACTTGCCTGGTTTCAACACAATCACTTCAGTGCGCATACTTCTCTCATAAATAAAAGAGCAGCGCTCCACTTTATATCACTGTGTTTTAATTATTAAGACAGAACAGTGGAGGTTATCTCACTGTTCTCTGCCTTCAACCAGAGATGAAAAATTAGAATTTTTGCCAGCACAGTGCTTAGAGAGCAACACTGCAAGGTGGCACAACAGAAGGACAACAGAATTCAAGGGCTGAACTTTAAAAAGATTATATATATATATGTATATATATATATATATATATATATATATATATAAAGGATCACTGAGCAAGTCATGACAGTTGAGCTCCTCTTATGGTTAATTCAAAATGAACTTAATCTTTCAAACCCAGTTCGAAAATAAAAAAATATTTGACTTCCCTTATAAATCTGACTGCAATGAAATTGAATTTGATACTTACAAATATATAGACTGACCATTTGATTAGGTATACCATGTCTAACAATGAAGTGTTTATCAGGTAAATATGAGCCACAGATCAGAAGGTAGATTTGTCATGATGTATGAAGCAACAGAGACTGAATAATCATTACAGCGAACCCCCACGTACATTGTAAAGTCGATGAGCAAGATTAAGAAGAATTATTTAGAAAAAAAGTTATGTCATACGCATTTCCTTCTTCATTAACCAGAAGAGTGAATTATTTTCATGCAGTTTATTCATTCGTTCGGTCATGGCTGACGTGGTGGACCACCATAGCTGGAAACATTTGTAACCAGGCAGACAGGATGCATATGTTTGTGTTTAGAAGTGAAGTACACTTTGGGAAAGCGGTTGGGGACAGAAGAGGAAATGAGGGAGGAGGTTTTGTGGTGGTTTCACACACATCGATTGCCTGTTTTTAATCGGGCATAACAAATATAACTTCCCTTGAATTGAATTCCCCGGGTAAACCGTTATAAAACTAACCTTGTTATATTTATTGACAGGGCATTGAAATAAATATTAGAGCCATGTGGAAGATGGGTGTAGGTTCCAATCCATTGATTTTTGTGAAGGAAAAAAAAATACCTTAGTAGTCATCTAACAAAGCAACCCTCCTCTGCTCCTCTCCCTCCCTCCGTCTTTTTTTCCATCCCCCCCTACTCACTCTCCTTAGCATATTAGGTGGAGAATAATGTGAAAAAATGCTTAGCACACGGGAACAAGGCCCGCGTGTGCAGACGTGGGAGTTGGTCCCTCGGGGGTGCGGTGGAGCCCCTATCCCATAAATCCCAGTTCTGGTGCAAACAATCAATTTTCAATTTTAATTATTTACCATGGCCTGCTGGACAGAGGCATTTATTTCCCAGCTCTGTCCAGATTAAAAATTAAAAATTAGGAGATTAATATTTGTAGGAGTGGGCAGAAAAACAAAAAGACCCTCTCAAAAATTCTTTATTATCCTTCTCTCGTGTAAGTGGCAAATGTTTGTGATAGACGAACGAGTCAATCAATAACTTCATAAATTTTCACAGACTTTAACTGCATTGCACCCATTGTGATTGTAGCTGGCCTCCGTCTGCAGGGGTGCCAGTAACATTAAACTTGGGTGAGGAGGGAGAAACTGGTGAAATGTGTCGCTCAGCACTTTCTATCTGAGCTCTCCAGGTTTTGGACTCTACTCTCAGTGGCATTTCAATATTTCATCTGTAAATTTAATTACATAACCTGGAGCAATACAGTCAAGGTATCCCCTGTCAAGCTCTCATTCACACAGAGCTGATATTATGAGTGGCAACCTGCAATAAACAACACTGCAGGGCCTGACACATATTGTTCAGGCAAGCCAAATAAGATCTGCAACAGAGAAATGCCTGCTTAAATATACTACGATCACATTTGAGTAGTATTTTTTGATGAAGATCAAAAGCATATGTATCACAGAGTATAACTAAATCATGCAGCTTAAAACAAATTACTTCCCATCATCAGTTAAAAACAATTACGTGTCCATACTTCTTTAGCCCTATTGTGCCAGAGTGAAAAGCAAAACACCTACCCTTTATTGTCACACTTTTCACGATGATGTATCTCACAGTCCACATGAGGGGTTCTAATGCGACCATAAATTTGAGCACACTGAGCACAACAGCCTCTCTGGAGTGAAGGATTTAATGCTGATCAATGTGGTGCTGCTGATGATCTCATACACGTGCTTGGCATTTGTGGTGAACGTTTCGTGTTTTTTAAACATTTACTCATTGCTAGATGTGAGCGTTTGGAATAACGCTTCAGTCATGGTGCTACCGAAGTTTGCTGAAGCAAAAAAACTGCTATTATGTTTTTGTGGGAGCATTTTGCACATGTCCAGCAACTGAGCAAGTCATTATTGCTTTTTGAATTAATTTCGTTTTACTTAGTAACTTTTTAGCCTTTTATGCATGCATTAATTCACAAATACCTTGATGTATTTCTAAAGAAACAAAATTTCATTTACGAGACAATGTTTTGTTCAGGCTTAGAAAAAAAATATGTAGATGAAACCATAGGATAACTAGTCTTTTGATAATAGCAAGTTGAAACTACAGGTATTTTTAAAAATAGTAAGCAAGTCACATTGGAGGAATGGTTTATGCTCTGGCCAGAATTTTTTTTTAAGTGAAGCAGAGGCAATAAATGGTTATGAATCAACGTTTAGCACTAAATATGAAACTTAGTTGACTCATATTCAGGAAATCAGGATACAAATGGATGGATCTGATGAAGCTGACACACTAATTTTGCATCTCACCGTATTTTTTGCAAGACTTGTCACATTGTTAAAAATGGAAAAGTAAAAGAAATAGAAACACAGGAGCAGGGCCATGTGAGACATTAAGTTAAAAACAGCACCTTTCGGTTGCAGATGAAAAAAAGCACTTAACTGCTATCCTTGTTTCCTCTGCAACCTTGAATTTACATATTCAGTTACTTTGTTTTAATTCCTGAAAAACAAAAAAGTGCAGATTTGCCATTTTTATGCAACATACGTCAGAAAGGCATGCGAAGTGAGCGAGAAAGGATATATTGCAATTCATAAACAAGAATGAAACAGCTAGCCTCTGGCTGTGTGAGTAGCTGCAGACAGGTAGACACAGAGAACAACAAAGATACAAATAACTGTCAAGATGCTGAAAGAGAACGAGAAAGTGATGCAGGCAGAACGGGAAAAAGAGATCTGAGCAGCAAAGAGACCAAGAGACAGAAAGTGTTTTAGTTCAGAGCAGAATGTTGTTATTTATCTGGTGGATGCTAAACAAATAAGGAGACTCCCTGTTCAGTGATTGTCTCAGTGGGGTGCTGTCAGATTTAGGCACGAATCTTCCCTCAGCGTGCAACCAACTCAACACTCCAGCTGTGATTCCTCTGCGCTTTTAACATGTTCGCCAAACATTCTCCAAATGTTTTTGTTTTGGTTAGTGCACTTTAAAATTCCTCAATGTCTTCCACAAGTATTCCCTAAGCTTTGTAACTGTGTGCTCCAAGTGGCAAAATGCAAAACAAAGACTCTATTCATTGTGAGGAACATCTTGAATGTGCATTTCTGAAATTATATTTCAAAGTCTGCTCTGAAATAATCTCATTCATTCATTTTATTTCAACATATTATATATATATATATATATATATATATATATATATATATATATATATAT
>JAOWBL010000008.1:15162391-15175906 GCA_028564865.1 Zenarchopterus dispar
ATATATATAAAAATCTACAATTCAGTGTTGGATTGCTAACAGAGTGGATTGCTTCCAGCCACTACACAGATCCACACATCAGAGAAAGTTGCTGCAGACAATAATAATTACAAAAAACAAAACAAGATATTTTAACAGCCTTCTTCATCTTATTTCAAATGTTTGTTAACATACATCCATTTGTGCAAATTCCACAAAATGAGGACAATAAAGCTTGTCCACAGTCTGATGTTGCCATTCCTTTTGACAGCACTTAAAGGGCATCCTAGCATTGAGGATGCCAAGCATTGAAGCATTCTGTGTGTGATTTTGTCCCATTATTCCTGCAAAGATGTTGTTGTATGACAGAATGGAATATAGTTATCACAGTTTTGTTTTTAAAAAATTTCACACATTTTCTGTTGTGGACAGGTCAAGTCCCGCAGGGAATGGAAGTTCTAGCCTCTGTGAGTCACAGCCTTCGAAGTCAATGATGGTGGTCTCACAGACTGCACCATAGAGCGTTTTAGAAGCATCCCAGAAGTGATTGTACAGTCCACTCTACTAAAATTCCCATCAAGGCTATTTTGTTACTGGATTGGAGGATTTTTTTAAAAAAAAGAAATCATATACTTATTGTACAGTATTACTTAGCAAGAAGGAATCATCTGTGATTTAGCTGTATGGTCATGGTTGAAACAATATAACTGTGCTTATGTGAGCATACAGATCCAACACCAGAACCTACAATTACCAAAAAAAAAAAAAAAAAAAAAAAAAAGCTCATGAACGGGCAACAACTCTGCCATATTAGCAACAGTTATTAACATTATCCCCCAAAAATCTAAAAACACCACTTGAGAATGTAGTAACTGTGCAGTAATTACAATGTGATATAATTTGTCCACTGCCCTCCTGTTGAACATAATGCCATGTCACTATTGTAGTCCGTGGTACAAGTCACAAGGAAAAAATAAAAGCACAGGAAGGTAAATGAGAATGGGGGTGAGGGGGATTACACACAAGGGAACGTTAGTAGGAAGCTTGCTAGTTTCCATAACCTTCAAAGAGCCCTTAAAGCTGTATGGTGCAAGTGCATCTGTTATGCACTGTAGGAGGGAAATATGCTAATGATTTTCAGTCTTTCTTTGGCACACTGATTTGAAACATTTCAATTATTTTCTCACACATTTGTAAAAAGATTTGTGATCCATTGCTTATCTTTGTTCGTCAAAGACTCAGCCTTTCATGGATGGTACTTTTTTGCCAAATGATTATGAAAATCACTTGATGACATACTTGTTAACATCATTACCTTTATATTAACTCCATACTGCCTAACTCTCTACTTTTTGGAAAGTGAGACAGGCCTGAAATGCAAAAATGTATGTATATCAACAATTTAAATAAACCTCACAAGATCAATATTGTTGGTAATGATATAACAATCTATTTTTTTCTAATGCACATTTTCACAGCATCCCAATTTTTTTGTATTGTTTGGGACTGTAATGTATTTACCAAGTTATGCTTAAGTTATTCAAATAAAACTAGAGGTCATATAGAGCATTAGATGAGGGATAGGTTCCCTCCATAGACATGAGTTTAACATAATTTTGTACACAATGTTAAATGTTTAATCCATGTGATTAAGATGTATGGCTTAGTGCCAATGAGGATCCAGCTTCCAGCAATTGTTGTTAGGTGGATGCATGAAACTACAACTTTAACTCATGCTACCTCCTTATCAATATTGCCTTCTGTAGCTTTAGTTGCAGCTCACAGAGGCAGATCCAACATATTAAAGATGACCATCCTCCCCACCCAACTGAAACCTCTGACCTTTAGGTAGGACTCGAGCCTCTGAAACCTGCATGGTTAGAGGAAGAGGAGGTGAAGGCGGAGGTGGAGAAGGGTCAACCTCACTTTATGCCTCCCTCAGAAGTGTCCAGCGGCAACTGAGGTCAGTGTTTGACCTTTGGGCCAGGGGAGTTATTGAGAGCTGTTGACCCCTGCGACAGACCACTTGACCCTTTTTACCCCTGAGCTGAGGGAGCTCGCACTGGTCCAGGACTCACTTGCTGCAGCCCACCACGAATCAAGAGAAAAAGAAAATGGCCTGGGTTGAACAAACAAGGTCAGGGCAGCAGTACTGAGAGATTTATGTCCCTCTGAAGATCCAAAAGCCTCCTGGTTCTTAGACCATGCCAAAAACCACAAATTATATGTTGCTGATGAATGATGGATATGTACAGTGCGTCCTTCTTGCTTTTGTACTTTGACACAGTAAAGCAATTGCTGCAATGAAAGAAAACAATTGCTGGTGGGCACTGTAAACTCGATTTCAATAGTGCCAATAGAATGTACCTCAGTATGGGCAAGTCATTGTCTTGACATGGCACTACCTGAAGATGTCTAGGCATATGATGCCACATCTTGAAAAAATCTGATGTCAAGAGTAAATATCAGCGATATGGACAGAAGCCAGAAGAATGGAAAAATAAAAAAAATAGATTTTATTTCACAGCTTTTCTGTAATTGTTGCATATGTTCAATCATGCTTTCTTAGGACTGGCATTTTGGGTCACTGGGGAGGAAGAATAACATGCAAAGATAATGACCTCACAGTGCTGATCACACAAACTCTCCACACCAGCTCTGCCACAACCAGCAAAGCAACAATAAGTCACCTTGCAACACTAAAGCTTACTAATTCTCTCTCATTCTTCCTTGAGCTCCATAACATATAAATAAATAAATGCAGAACACACATATCAATCTATCTCCCTTTCCCTTTGCACAGCCCTCTTTTAAATCGGAGCTGTGGGCTTTTACCCAAATGGCGCCAGGGCCACCGGTATCATTTATAACGGGACGGCAGCGCTAATGCAGCGCGTGGTTCAGCCAGGATGTTTTATTCATGCTGTTTTATTATTAGGGCCCCACTTAAAAAGGTGAGGCACTCTCTTCTCCTCTGGCCGCCTCTTGCCGAAGCTGACTGAGGCGCGAGCTTTATCTATCACCCTGACAAGAGCGTCTTCCCTGGGAAGTCTTTCAGAAAACTTCAAACAGCCTCACTATTGATTTCTCCCCCTCTCCACCTGGGCACTGACATACATCTTCCCCCCACCATGCAGAGATACAGAGGAGGGTGGTGGGAGGTGGTAGTGGAAGTAGAAAGAGAAGTAAGGCAGAAAAAAGAAGGGAGAGCAAAAGAGACTCAGAGAGATAAAAGGAAAAAAGAAGCCCGGCCACTGCATACCAATATGGGTGACCTCACTTTGCTTCATTGCTCAAATTCTTATAAGCTTCAAATAACTGTGGCTGGCAAGCAGACAAGTGCTATGATTACAGAATCCACACCTCACCAATTATTCAAACAACACTTCATGACACACAAGTGATTCAAACAGAAAGATCACATGCATATTGTATCCTGCCAAGCGATTGTTGGCAAAGCCTTTGTAGACAATCAAAGATTCTTGGCTTTGAAAGCAACAACTTGAAAAAAACAAAAAAAAAAACAAAAACAAAATAGTCCTTGAATTCTAGGAACAATGATGAACATTTCCTTTTCTATTACAACAGGAAACATAAGGAGGTTATGACTAAGTCTTGACTTAATAATACCAACGCAATAATTTCCCTTTGATAATATTTTCAAGTCGATTTTTTTTAAAAAATAACTATCTTGTGTCTTGGCTATCTGTAGTGACAGAGAGAGGGAATGGAGAAGATGAAACGAAAAAATTATAATGTGTGACTATAAAGTAACAAAGACAGCTTAATTTTGTTTTAAGACAAGACTTTTATCCCTATTGTATCTTTTGTTCCAGTTTCAACAGGCTATACAAAAATGAAATGACTAAAGAGTCTTATTATCCCTGCTAGCTAATCAGCATCTCCTCTTGATAAGTCTATGGAACAGCAGATATGATTTACAGGAATTTGATGATAGGATTTATTACCTTGCATATTTGTTGGCAGACGAAAGGGCTCTATGGCACAGTGGAGATATGAATTAATGAGCTGTTAATGATTTGTCCTCTGAGGGTTAATAAGAAATTGCAGGCCTATGAACTGTTTGAAAGTGTTATTATATTTAAAGTTTTTTTTTCAGAAACCCACACATAGTCAAAGGGGCACGCATAAATTAAACATTACACTTGAGCTGATAAGCAAGCAATTAAGATGTATTTTAGTAAGTCAACCTTTTGAATGAAAGATGTGAAACACTGGCATCAGTTGGAATCCAGCTTGTCGATAGGCATCATGTCTTAAACCCACATTAGTAACCTTTAACTAGCATCTTTAACTGTGATATTTATTTCTTTTATAGATTTCCCCTCTACTGTCAATTCATTTATTTGGAGGGCAAAGAGCTCACATATTTGGAAGACCTTTTTTTTCCAGTGGTGTGAATCTTCTGCATTGTTGTGAGGACCCCCTGGCTCTCTAACACAGTTTAAAATCAATAGCACAAGGCCCCACAGGAGAAGCAACGAGGAAGCCATTGATTGACACGTTACTCTCATGTCAGACAGAAATACATGGCATGGCAGCAACCACCTGCCGTCTGCTCCACCTGCCTCTCTCACCTCTTTTCCTGGCTTCACGAATATATTCTGCTCTCCTCAAAAGAAAAAAAAAAGAGTGTTTGCTTGTTGCGTGTTCATCAAAAGGAAACGTCAACTTTAAAAACCCCACGTGAACTGTCAGATTTAATTGTCATGTTTCAGGTCACATCCTAATCAGTGGTGTTGAATGTCTTTCAACAACAACAACAACAAAAAAACATCACAAACTCCCTTTCAGCAAACATCGTTATTGCCTCAAACTATTTCTGGATCCCCAGTGGACCTGGCTGACTGTTCTGCTAGAGATAACGCAGAAAAAAAGAGGCACTTGTTCAGACGTCCGCCCCACTCCATCATCTATCCAGTCATATAGCCTCCAGCCATCTCACCCTAACCACAGTGGCTTGTTTTTCTTTGCAAAAAGGGCTCACTTCTACCTTTAATTCCATTGATTCTCATTTGCACTTAACTTTGAAAGAAAGGAAGTGCACCTGAGTGTTTACCCATGCTGAGATGTTTGCAGTGCCTGGTGTTGGGTGCGCTCATGCTAGCATAAATTAGCACTCTCTACAATGGCACCCCAAAGCAACCTCCTGGTGTGTGACATCAATATGGAGTGAGAAGCATGCTGCGAACACGTACTGTCAGAGGCCAAATGGTCCAGAGGAAATGCCAGTATTCAGCAAGCCTTCGTCAAAGCCCCACCTTCAGCATCTCACAGATATTCACTGAGACAGGCTTCCAGGGGTGGAATCATGAGGATCATTGCATGAACACAGTAGGAATTACCATGACCCTCCATATACTTAAAAACCTTATATGATTCATTGTAATTTTGGAACTTTTACATACAAAAAAACAATGATAATAAAGAGTTGTGGGTGTAAGTTGCAGGAAGAATGTGCAAACCTAATGCAAAAAGACCAGCAAATATTGTTCAAGTATTGGTTTGTTAGACAGGACAATATATTTCTAATTCAAGTATAAACTAAGTTAAAAAGAGGTAGGAAGCATAAGTGTGCATGTAAGAGACCATGTATTTTAGGTAATAAAAAAAAAGTGTTTGACTCATATCTCTTCATTTGATTCTGGTTACAGCAAATTTAAAGGCTTACATGTGTGATGTGTGTGCTAAGAGGGTGGGATGGACTAAAGGTCAGGATGATTGGACAGATAGAGACCAACCTGACCACACACATGTCTGAACTAATGAGGCTATGGTTAGTTTGAATATTAAACATATCAGGTGAATAGTGCATTGGAGCTACAGCACAATAATCCAACTTCGACACATGATCATAAAAGCAAACTAAATAAGAAAACTCAGTACACACCCATCTACCCATGAAGAGCAATGTTAAAATTTTCCCAGTTGTTGCTGTATCACATAAAAATAGTCCTTGAAAGGCTTATTGTGCATTCCCATTATGAGACTGACTGAAAAGAGCTGCAGTTTCAGAGGTGTTTACCGCCTCTCCTGTGCAGCATTCTGTCGATGAAGTCTGAAGGAAATGCCTTTGTTGTCTTTACAGACTCTTCAACATGTTTGCAACTTTGCTCCTAATTCTAAAGCCAGCTTACATACTTCGTATCAAAGTTGCTTTCACTCAGTTTAAAATATGTGCTCTGTACTAATTTTGTGCTATATGTCTGAAGAAATTAATATGTGTTTCCCTTGGCTGATGATGTTGAGAGGGCGGAGCCCCTCGGAGTAGAGACGTACAGGTGTTGAGTTAAGACAGAGAAGAAAACACTGTTCACTAGTTAACCAATCTGTGTAATAGTAAAGGCATTAGTCTTGTGAAGCCTTTTTACCATGCCCACAATATAACTATCTGCATAAAGACATAATTTTACCATTTCTGACATTCATTTTTCTTTAAGTCTTATCACAAATAATAATGGAATGGTAAGAGATAAATTTTTTTTTTTTTTTTAACAAACACGTGTTACTTGACAACTCAGAAGGACAATTCAATGAGGACAATATTAAGAAAACACTTCTCAAAAATGGAAATATTTTTCTCTTTCTTGAATGTCCTCCTTCTGTTTTTCTCTATAAATGTATCTGTAATAACTGAGCATGATTTGCCAAGACATGAACCCAAACACATTGACCCATTCTAAATAAATGGGTAGCTGTATCTAAATTTTTATTTGGTATCCAGCTTCTGAAGCACACAAGCTCCTAATAGTTTATCTTATTGATTGCAATGAGAGAGAAAATTAAGACAAAGAGAAAAAAGAGCAACATTTATAAATTGTACTTTTTTTTGTATGTAACATCGTTTCCATTTTTAAACATACCATTCAAAAAACATATTACTAACTAGACCCATCCATCCATTTTCTATACCTCTTTGGCTCCAGTACAGGGTCATGTGGGTCTGCTGGAGCTTATCCCAGCTCATTACAGGCAATAGGCAGGGGGACACCCTGGACAAGTCACTAGTTCATCACAGACTACCTATACCATTTTACCTGATAAAAAAAGTGAGGAGTTGAAACTGTGTGGAAAGAATTGTAAACATCTTTACAGTCTGACTTGTAGGTATTATATTTGCATGTTAAAAAATTGAATACATGTGCCATTTAAAAGAAAAAAAGATGTTTGGGTTCACAGGGCTAAGGATGTGCAAGTCCCTTCTCTGTAGTGAGTGAGCTCCACAGTATGAGGTAAACGCCTGCTGTAGTCTTGAAAATCAATTCACCCTCTTTTCTTTTAAGTGGTCAATATTTTTTGTTTCACACAGCGAGCTCCACCACGGCCCTTTTAATTCAATGGACCAATTAGAGATACCGTCATGTCTAATTCTGGCCGCGGGGATGCTTGTTTGTGTTGTTACCTCATCCCCGGTGAGAGAGTTGGGAGAGGCAAGACGAGACACTGAATGGCACAGGCCATCCAGTTTAACCCTGGCATCTGCTTTTCCTCACAAGCTCATCCCCTTTTATCTCCTCTTCAGCTCCCTCCTTTTTTCTCTGTTCTTCCCGGAGTCAAGGACGAAAGCAATTGACGTGAAACTTTCAAAAAATGAATTTGTCCACGTGTGTCACTTGCAGCGAAGGAAGGAGGGGTAGCTGGGTTCAGGCCACCACCACTCCACTGGGATCATTTGTTACTCAAGCCTGATTGGCCCTGACAAAACAATACCCTAAAAACTCACCAAAGTAAATTATAGTCCCGGTAAATGGCCAGTGAGGGTGGACTGGAAGGGAAGGAAGGAAATGGCCGTCCGTCGGGACAGGGCTTTCGAAATGCGCTGGCTCGCTGCCAGGCTCAAAACAAAGTAATGTGCTTTTGATATTAATAACGGAGATGATATTGATCCTCAGTGTGGTCAGAACGACACTGCCTCCCTTCAGGGTGGGCCACAGCAGAGTTGAAAAGGAAGGCAGGAAAGCAACAAGGAGGGAAGCTCATTGAAGAAGCAATACCTTATTCCCAGCATTCTGCCTCTCAACCTCTTCCTCCACATCCTTGTCATTGCTGAAAGCAACTTTTTCTGAGGGTCCATTTCATTTGAGTGTCTTTAATTATGTGAAATGGAGTCCAAGGGAGACAGAGAGATGGTGGTGGTGGTGGTGGCTTTGACAGAAAAAGAGTGAAAAGGCAGAGAGGTAAAGGGATGACCACTATCTGCATGCTCCCATTTCCTGTTAGATTTTGAGAGTGACTGGTTCTGTCACATTTGATTCTTTTCAAAAAGGTTATGCTCAATAAATTGATCTGTCTGCACCCTGCTTTGAGAAATTATTAAAAAAATGTGTAGGAAAAAAGCATGTGTGCAATATAGTGTGGCAAAAAAAGAATGATTTAAAAACATTTAGCTCAGGAGATATATTATCCTTCAACTGTAATTTTCCAAATTGTGGTGTTATGTTTGGGGGAGGTAGTCTACTGGATGTGTGAGGCTCACTTCTAACTCAGCAAACCAAACTGAAACGCCCTTGAGTAAGCTTCAGAAACTACTGCTGAATAACAGTGTGTGTGTGTGTGTGTGTGTGTGTGTGTGCGTTTGCATGTGTGCATGTGTGTGAGTGTGTGTAACCCTCTATGTCCTTGCAACTAAACTCAAGGCTGTTGGAAAATGAGAATGGTTTCTGAAACACAGTAATTCAGTACCACGTGTCTGGTTTCTGCGATTCATTTGTAGTTCTTCTGAAAATCACTTGCATTCAATTTAGTGAATAAAATGTTTGACTAGCTCTCCAGAAAAGCTGTCTTTAAAAAAAATAAAAAAATAAATCTGAGGTTTTTTTTCCTTCTAAGATTTACCAAGATTTACTTTGTGCATCACTGCGCTCAGGATGTGCCTGTGTATGTGACAAATAAAAAGAAAGCCAAATGGAGGAAATATGAGTAGAAAGCCTGCACTGGGTTACTGTACAATATGAAATAATTTAAAGGAGCAACAATGTAAATAAACAGCTTTGGGTAAGCCCACAACGCATTTAAAGTAAAGCACTGTAATATGTCTTACAAATATGGACCAGCCACAGAAGTGTGTACACTCAAATCCAGAGTGACCACACAATAATGTGGAATGGCTAAATGTTTGAAATATTTCTTCTTTTTTGGCTTTGATTTCTTTTTCCTCTTTACTTTGTTAATTTATGAAGTACTATTATTTTCTTCCAGGTAGAATTCTTCTGACAGAGAGACAAAAATCAAATATACGCATGCACAATAAGTCATGTTTATCTCCTTCTAGAAACAGGGAATCCTGGGAACTGTAACAGCAAAGATGGTCAGACATCATACAGTATATACAACAATGTTATGTTGCTGCTGCCAGAATGATTTTACACAATTTGTAAAATGTCACTGCCTCAGTTGCATTTTTTCTGCTTTCTCACAATAAAAATGTATTGGAAACTGTGCAACAATGTAAGCTCTAAATACTAAGGGTTAAGATAGACAATAAAATTTAAAAAAGTAAGGTCAAGAAACAACTGCTACCCAAGTGAATTTGTAACAGATGAAAAAACAAACAAACAAACAAAATCTAGAACATCCTGCAAGCTTTGAGGCTCATTATTCCTTGCTTATAACACATTTTTGGCTTTTTAAAAAAAACAAACAAAAAACATTGGCTAGCTGTTTCCTGCAGGTGGCAAACCAGGAACCCCCACTCCCTCCCCCATCATATCTCTCTTTCTGCATCACTCTGTTCCCTTGCTCCCTCTGTTGTCACAGAGACAGAGGTGAGCCCTGACAAGCCAGGGCCAAGTATTTGCATATAAAGAACCTGCGTTCTTTTGTCATGTCCTTCCCTTCAATTGCCAGCAACTAATAATACACAGTGAGACGCATCCGCCGGGTTAAAAGCCCTTGGTTTTAAGCCAGCTGGTCCCCAGTGTGTCAGTTTGAGGTCTGATTAAAGCACGGATTTACAGTACACATAGGTGAGCATGAGTGCAGCCACACCTTCTCAGATACGTGATACATAACGTGTATGGTTTCATCCATTTGTTAAACAGATTTTTCAGTCAGTCATTGTTCACTTCCGCACTAATGTTCCTCACACATTCAGGTGTGCCTGTGAAAGTGACAGAGAGAACTGCGGATAGAGCAGATGTCTGTCCCTTAATGTAACTGCAGCAGTTCAGACTTGTACAGTGCTTAAAGTGAGACATATCTAGTTCCAAGTCCAACCTTGTTAGAGCTCCATCACAAAATATCCAAAAAGGTATCAGGGTTCATTCAAACAAAGCATCAAAATGTCCGGTTCACAAGTTTAGAAGGAAAGTGTATAATCATGTTCATATTAATGTTGCATGTATTTCATGTTGACTGGAAGAGAATTCATATACTGACAAATGCTTCTTCTGGCATCTGAGGGACTCATTAATTTTAAAGAAAAATAAACTGTATGTGTGATAAATATTTCATGTTAATTGAGTTTACTGTTACACATTAGAAATGTACTTCTTTTTGTAATTGTTAACACAGGTGATGTCGTTGCCTCACCTTTTTCAGTCACAACAATCCTCACATAGACTGAATACCATCTCAGTATACAAAATTAAGACAGACTTGATATTGTCTTACCGTTGGTATGGACAACAGCATATTTTCATTACTTTGACAAAGCAATTAATGAGGGTAATATTGAAAATGAAGTGTTACCCATGAGGTTGCTTTGTAAATGTCGTAATTCAAACATTCAAATAGTCTGAATATTTTTTATAAAATGATGCTATATTGTAGTCAAGAACATCTTACATTTCTGGTGTGTGCTTATTTGAATTGTAAACATTTTCTTTTTGATGATTTTTATGAAACAGTTGTGGATAAGGCCCAAAATTTCCAATCTCACCTAACCAGTAAGGTGGCCAACACCCTGTTAACTTTTCCTTCAACTGTGTCCTGACTTGTTTAACTCGATGATTTTAGAAAATAGCTTGTGGCGGAAACTTGGAAAAGTATTTGAAATTAAAGAAGGGAGACATTGCTACTCTTCACATGATGAAATGATTTATTGTGCTGCCACATCAAGTTTGAACAAAGTTTTTAGAAACTCTGCACAGCTTAATGGCTCTATAAACATCAGGCATGGAGCTTTTTTAGTCAGTTTTATTTAGTTAATATCACAAAAATGGATTTAATACAAAGATAATTGAAGCAGCTTACTAACCTGGCATCATATAAGTGTATGCTTTCAAATAGCATGCTTGTGCTGCAGAATCAAAGGGTGGACATAAATTCTGGGTTACAGGAAACCCATAATTCAAATTGCATCTTTTTTTTTTTTTTTTAAATGATGAGGCCTGTGCATGTAAGAAATGTGCAATCCAATATGTTACATGACCATCATTTGCTAGGCCCATGATTCCTGCTTCTGCCATTCAGCAGAAACAGTCAATACAGGTGAAAATCTGGACTAGGTAAAGTAATCTTGAAGAAACAAAAAAGATGCCAAATAAGAAATTTAATGAACATTTTTAGCATAAAAGCCTCACTCAGTATACAGAAAGAAAATGTTGTGTTACTGTGATAACTGCTTCTTCAGTCACCTTTCTCTCCTTCTTTCTCAAATTACTTTAACAGTTCACCTAGTCCACTCTATATTTTCTTCTTGCTCTATTTCACTCCTGTTTCTATGCAATACCTTGAAAAAACAAACAAACAAACAAAACAATCTTCCAAACTTCAGCCACAGTGAATTTAAACTATTTGCAGCATTATTTCAATGCACCGCTTAGTTATATGAAATCACTGCAGGGTCCATTGCAGTGATTGTAAGTGAAACAGTGTCATTGCGTTTTAATGCCTAATCCTTGGCATTAAAACTCAATGACTCCATCATGTTTTCCCTTTCTCTCATACTTTTCCCTCTGTCTGTGATGTCATCCAAAAAACTAAACTGAATTCATAAAATATATATTAGCCTGTTGTGAGAAATTGCAGCATACAGTAACATAACTTTGACCTCAACTGAACTTGCAAGACAAGAATTAAATACAAAGCATGTGCTCCTTTTTACATTTGTAAATTAAATATACAGTAAAGATAGACTCTTATCAGTATGACAGAGACTGGGATGACTTTTACGAAAATACTAAAGTGGATTTGTAACCTCAGCCTAGAAGCATGTGTGCAAGCAAAGCAAAGATAGACTGATGAAATTAACTATGTATTAACTAGTCTGCTACTTCAGACAGTCTACATTTTTCTCATCCCACAATCAAAGGTTCCCAGATGCAAAATGTATCTGAAGGATCTCTCCCTATTACACTGTTTATGTGTGAATAAAGCTGTGCGTCCTGGGTCAGCATAGTGGTCTTTGACATGTGTTCAGGCTGATAGAATTAAAAAATATGAATAACAGCTTGTTTTCCTCAGGGATGCATGACACCCCCACCCTGTTTGGATCAAAGCAAATCCAGTGGACAGAATTCCTTTTGCATCCTGGGCCAAAACATGTAACTGTACTGCAATAATCTTAGCGGACAACTAACAATGCTGAAGCACAAATTTCACAAGAAATTTCACAGAAAAAAAAAAGAAGACAAAAATCGGAATATAAAGTTGATTAAATAATGCAATACATGTACAGTGCAGCTGTGTGCAAGGAATCAGCCAGTCCCACAGCTGCTTTGTGTCTGTTAGAAAGCAAATGTGTGTTGACGTGATGTATCTGTGACAGACAAAAGGAAGAGTGGGGCTGTGGTGACGAGCGACTGGTCCCAGCAGGCCATGTTGACAAACCATGATTTATGCTTTTCAAGACTGACTGTGCATTTGTGCCAAATACCCCCCACTGATGTATACAAGTATTGCTATTGCCCTTACCACCTACACACACACACACACACACACATATATACACTCAAAAGCACTGCTCTCATCTATCCATTAACACATAAGCCAGCAGAACAAAAGCAGATGTACAACTCATATTTTTGCATGTGAGCTTTTTTCCACCTCCTGTATGTGCCATTTTGTTTTACATGAAACCCCTGAAGCTCATCTAAGACACAATTTCTCACATATTTTAGACCCCTTGCTTACATGTAAAATTGTATATACACACCTTCAGTTTTTATTGGGCCAAAATGCAATCAAACAATGAAAAATCAAGTAGGTGAGAGTATGAAAGAATGCCTTCCTTCTCCTTCCGCTATATTAAATATCGAGTCAGAAATGAGCTGGAAGGTGTCTATAAATGCTAAATAATGGAGAGGCTGCATTCGTCTGGGTCAGAGCTCTCTCCCTTGTTCTGTCTTCTCTCTGATACATTATTTAATGAGGATGCACTTCCCCATCGCAGCAGGAGAGAACAAGGGGCAGGGGGCACCCTGTCTTCTCTGCAGGAATGGTGG
Organism: Zenarchopterus dispar; assembly: GCA_028564865.1. Lineage (NCBI taxonomy): Eukaryota > Metazoa > Chordata > Actinopteri > Beloniformes > Zenarchopteridae > Zenarchopterus > Zenarchopterus dispar. Next base: position 15,175,777 of record JAOWBL010000008.1, read on the forward strand.
AAGGAGGGAAGAGGGGTGGTGAGGGATAGGTGCAATTCACAGACTTACTATATTTGTGTGTGTGTGTGTGTGTGTGTGTGTGTGTGTGTGTGTGTGTGTGTGTGTGTGAGAGAGAGAGAGAGAGAGAGAG
>JAOWBL010000008.1:15176624-15190511 GCA_028564865.1 Zenarchopterus dispar
GTGTGTGTGTGTGTGTGTGTGTGTGTGTGAGAGAGAGAGAGAGAGAGAGAGAGAGAGAGAGAGAGAGAGAGAGAGACCAGGGAGAAGAGCTTGGCACCCCTCCCTATCTACATTACACACAAACACACACACACACAAACACACAACCTCGTAGCAGAAGTACCTTGAGCCCATTTGTACTAATGACTCTCTGTGCCTAATGCACTTTATGGAGGATGAGGTTGGATATTCATTTGGAAAGAGGGAAGGGGTGGGGGACGTTTCGAGACGAAGCATTGCCATGCTGTTTCCCGTTCGCCTGTTTCAGCTGCCAGATTCTTTAGCAACGAGGTTGGCCAGCACTTGGTGTGGCAGCCATTCATCACAGGTAAAGTAAGTAGGGACCCTGATTTTCCTTGTACTTTCTGAACTACTGAGAACCTTGCATGCACACCTAGAGGAAGTGCCTGGATAAGTATTCAAAGAATAGCAAATAAAAGCCTGCTGAACAGTGGAAGGCAAATAAAAGAATAAAAGAAAAAATATTTTCAACTTTGACATGTGTGCAACTTTTTATTGTGAGTGGTTTATTATTTTCTACAATTTGGCTTGACTGTGACATTTTCAGTTTTGCAGGGGAAATAATTAGATTTCCTTACATTTATGTACTTCAGCTGCAAAAACACAAGGATAACACTTCATGCAATGTATGAGGATGTTTCACTTATTTGCTTTGAAATTTACAGTAATATCTGGCAGCTTTGGAGAGCTTTGTCAGATGATCTTTTTCTCCTATGCCTATTTTATGTTCAACAGCAACGAGGGTTAGGTCTTTCATGTGTGAAGTGATCCCAGAGTGTGTGGCAAGAAACCAGCCTTGAAATGCCGTCTCATCCAAGGTGACAGTTCTAATAAACATCAGTCTTCTTCAGTTTTATGTATTCTGGTGTATTTGTGTGCTGTGGGAAAGTAGTTTCTATAGATGAGGAAGGTTCCCATGTCCTTTGAAAACAGTGGAAGCTAGAGCGCAGAGACTGAATGGGTTCCCCAGTTGGAGTTGGAGGGACCCTTTTCCCCTTGACTCACTGGCTCCCCATCAGGGGAGGATGTTCCTGCAACTCGTGGTGGTGTCTGAGGACTGAGTGAAAACCCAACATCAACAGTGAAATGTGCATGCATGTTTTTTCCAGGTAAAAACTGTCTCTGTGTCTCTTTTTCTCTGCTACAGAAACAGTGAGCGAGTATAATAAATAAATAAGTCATAAAGAGAAGAATCGTTTGATGTTACCTTGTGTTGCCTGAGGCCAACACAACGCTGGGGAAAACTGCCACCTTTACATGCACACACAGACACACACACACACACACACACACAAACAAATACACAACTAACATATGGCAAAGAGGGAGCGGAGCAGGCTCTGCAAAAGAGGCCCTCCGGACCATCTTTGGATCCAGTAGGAAGTTTCACTGCATTGTGGTGTGTGGTGTTTTTTCACAGCTAGTGTGCTATCTGCTCCAGGTGGATGTGCTACAAAAGCTTTTGTATGTTGCAAATACGTATGTAGCTGAATACTGACACAGAGGAATATGTAAACACTAGGTAGAAAAACCATAAAAAAGCAGGCAGCAGAACAACTTAAACACTCAAAAAAACTCCCCTCTGTTAATCTTGTTTTTCTCTGTCTATGTTTGTCAAAAACATAAAATGTATTTGATGGAAGTGCTTCTATGTATTAGGAGAATTATACCTCAAACCAAAAACATATTCTGTTTTCTCACAATGCTTTAACAAAAATGAAGCTTGAAAGAAATTTTATATTTGGGCAATACTAAGTACCCCCATTATTCAATCACTTGTAGATCTGTTTTTAGCAGGAATTACTTGGAGTAGTCATTACCTGTTTGACTTTAACAGTCACTCACAACATTGTGCAGACTCTTTCTGCTTTACAACATTGCTTCAGTTTATCGAGGTTTTGGGATATTTACATATGCACAGGTCTAGTTCAAAATTTCTGGTCTTTTATTGGCCTTTTTGATGAAGATTTTGTTATTGGGCTTCAGATTATTGTACAGTTTCAGACAAGCATTAGACTACCTGTTGGACAGATGGCCACCCCTTGTTCACCTTGATCACAGCTTTAACATTAGTATCAAACAGAGAATACATTACAAAATAACAAAATAAAATGTGGGCAGTTAGTGCATATAGCAAAAATACAGTTTAGATTTGGGCCATCATGTAACCCAACACATTAATGCTGCTCAGTAAACTTTCTTGCTTTTCATGTTTTCTTTTGCCTTCTCTTTAGAAGTCACTGAACTGTTGGTATTGGCAATGTTCATTTGGCAGCTCTTCCCAATAAAAAATATTTTTTGTCCTGTAGCACTGAAAGCAATCTGTATCACAGAGCTTTCTGATTTGTATCTTTTTATATGAACTAAACCTATCAGTGTGCGTTCAAGCTTTTTTCCCTTTTTTGAACTGTAAGATTTTGCCTTCAATAGACAGAAAAAAAATTTGCCTGTATGAAACAATGGATTAAGCATGAGACCACATGACACAGTGTTTTTTAAGTATTTTTATTTCTGCTCTAAAGTTAAAATTCTAACATGGGAGTCAGTGGATATTGAGTTCTTTTTGTAAGCAGCCTTAACCCAGAAATTAGATGGTTGGTGCTGTATCACAACCAAGTGCCATCTTACTTCTGCATTGAGGCTTATGTGGAGCTAAGATTTGTTGTACTTCCTCAAGTGGTCATGAGAGGCCTGCTCAAAAATGAGTAAATATCCACTGACTCACGTGTGAAAATGTCACATTTCAGCAGAAATAAAAATATTTACAGCCAAGTTCAAAAAGCAATTTTGGTCTCAGGTGGTTGATTTCACATCCATGAGCTCTTGAGGGAGATAAAAAAAAATTTGCACCACATCACAAGAGTTATTTAAAGCAATATATTTATTCCTAATATGATTGACAGTTGGCTTAGCCAGTGGCTAGCTGCTGTCACTTCCTCATCCGCAATCATCTTGCTAGCGTGCTTCACAAAACAAGACAGTTAGTACTAACCTATCATTGACTAAACAACAGTAATTTTTGATTCACCATCAAATCAGCAAGTTACATGGTAAATTATGTTGTAAACATTTTCTGGCAGCTCTGTAGATATTTTGGCTGAGATCGTCGGAAGGAACTGGTAGCTACAGCTAGCTGACATATGGTGGGTGTGTTCCCGTCAGCCTCCTGGAAAGCATGGCTGGATTCAGTATAACAAAAAAGAGGCTTCAAAACCACTCTTAAAAAACCAATGACTCATGTGACTTAAATCTTCATCCATTGTTTTTTACAGTCTGTGCTTGTGACAGATTTTTGTAAGACAATTCTTGATTTCTCTTCCAACCAATCTATCAAAATAAAAAGACAAAAAGAGGTGTTTAGAGCAAAAAATGGTTTCCTGTTCTGTACAAAATAAATAAAAGAAATGTTTGCATGTTATAAATATAGTAAAAATAAAGATGAACTTTAAAACACTTAATGTGTAGCTACTGTTGTTTGCTACACACAAAGCCAAGGATAATCTATTTAAATCTAACAGCATTAACTATATTCTCAACCAATATATAATAGATTGACACTGCAAAGTGAAGATTAGCCTGTGGCATACCTGTAGCTGGCATATTTGATCACTAGTTGTTCGTCAGTGTATGACTTGATCCTCTCAAAGGGTTGGGAAAGTATCATGAAATACATGAGGGCTGGTTAACTGTTGTTTTAGTCTGTTTTTGCCTGGTGGCACTGGCCCACACTGGTGTTACAATCTTTCAGCTGGCATATGTTAGCATGTGTGGGATTTAATCTTCTCTGCCTCACAGCTGGGGCCTCGTTAAATAATGTAACACTCACAGGGGCAGTCTTTGCCTGATTTTATGTTTGCCCTCTTCAAATACTTGCTCTTTGCCATAAGCACTGCTGAGAGATTTCTGGGCAAATAACAAAAAGATAATGGAGAGCATTGTAGAGATGTAAGATCTTCTGTAAAACAAGCATAATATATTTAAACACTGAATATTGTAATTAAACAGTGGAGACACCAGGGAATGAGAAATTAGAGGTGCAATCTTGTTTATGAGACAAATACTGTAGTAAGTACCCTATACTACTCTCAGTGTGATATTTTCTTGTCATTTTGAATGAAAACTGTGTACATGGATGGGATTTTGCCATTATTAGACTAAATTCACCAAGGATTGCCTATGCAGATTAACAGCCTGCTGAGATGTGTGAATTTAATGAATGTATGGATATAAATGTGAAAACTCCAGCTAAATGTTGGGAAACCACTTTGATTTCATACAAGATGATAAAGTTGGACTACTGAACACTTTATTTCTCTGTTCAAACTCTGGTTTCATTGTAACCCTTGCCTTGCCAACAACAACCCAGCTACTGTATCATACATGAAGAAAGTCAGTATATAATGATGCTGCAAATACCCAGTACATGTGAAATTATCTTTAAAAAAGTGCAATTTTAATATCCCACTTAAAGCTTTACAAATGAAGCAACTTTGAATAAAACTTCACTTTATTGTATAAATAAGTGGTTGTTGATAGATGTGTGGTGCTGCAGGACCGTGAAGAGGGTCACTGGTTTTTTTTAGTAGTATTAGTTTAGAGAGCTTGATGGGATTCACATGGATTTCATTCATGTGTGATGCTCAGCTCATGACTACCCATAGTGATTGAGATAAATTCAAAACAAACACAGATACAGAGATGGGGTCTGGTCTCGAATGGATGTCTGGGTACCCCTAATTTGAGAAAGTGGGAGTGGGTCCTATGTAAATTTTAATCTCTCTGTGTGTGTTAGTGGGATGTCTATGTTTATTTCTATATTTAAATACAACTGTGCGCAGTTAACATATGATAATACGAAGGCGTATGAATGACTGTGACTGCAAGCATGTGTGTGGTAAAAAGCATGACTTTGTTTGTGCATGTTTTCCATGTGTCCATTTGATGAGGGCAAAAACGCACACACACATGGAAAGCTGCCCAAAGGGTGATTGAAGTCGCTGACATTTTAAGGCTATTGAAAACAAAAGCTAATAGGCAGCACCACGTGCTGGAATCGTGTCTGGTTCATGTTTAACAAAACAAGGTCACAGAGGTTGTCAGGCCATGAATTCCATAAATAACTTGATAATGGGATTTTAAAACAAGCCGTCCACCAGTCATCTCCCCTCCTTTTACACACTCTCTTTTGCAAGTTAACGTGTGTGTGTGTGTGCGCACACGTGTGTTCCTTTGCAACAGAGGGAATATTAGAATGCAAATGGATTCACACCGCATCCTCATAAACAACGGTGTTCATTTAACCCCCGACCCCTGCATTTAACTGCCCATCAAGTCATTTGTGTTGGGCAAGGCACGTGAAAGTAGGTTGAGGGAGGCCAGCAGGGGTGCGCATGCATGAGTGTATTTGTGTAGGCGAGCAAAAGAACTGAACACTTGCAGAGTTGTCGGTATGCGCACACTGATGTATGTTTATGAACACAATATGTATGTGTTTGCGTGCCTATCTCAGTATTTAGGTGTTTACGTCTGCTATGTGCATGAGTGTGTCAACACCTGCATCCATGTGTGTGCTCCCTTTTTTTTTCAGGTGTGAGTTTCAGAGTTTACCATTTGCAATGCTCAATTAATCTTGTCAGCATGCATTTACAGGGAAATTGAACACCTTTTAAAGTGGGCCTGGCTTTGTAACTGTCTCCCTCTCCATCAATTACACACACTGACACAGTACTTTGGAAGACTTGCAGAATGCATCTAACTAAAACAATCTCCTTTAACACGCAACACTGACAAAAGATGAATGTTGCTGAAGTTTAATCCTTTTGTTTCAAGGCCATTCCTGTCAAAGGCCTTTAGATCAGTGCCTGTATGTTTCAATCTATTTTCCTTTCCTTATTAAAAAAAATAATTATAACAATAAAAAAAATATGATTTCATTGCATTGATTGAAATACCACTCCCCTTCTTTAGGTCAGCAAAAGGGGATACATTTCAGGCATTGCTTCAGTTTTATTGTCTTTATCCTATTAGTTTGAAGTCTTTAACCCACAGTCATAAAACCATCTCACCCTTTCACTGTTAAGCTGTAAATGTTGTAAAAATATTGGAAAGAAGACAACAACAAAAACCGAACAGATCTACAAACAAAACAAGTGAGAGTGCATAAAATGTCAATAAGTGAAATGAACAGATGAATGGACAAATAACTATTCAATAAAGAAAGACTGCAGTGGAGATCAGTGGAGAAGGTTGACTCCTCAAGGGGAGAAGCATGAGATTTTGTGAGAAGAGAACATGTTTCACCATCACATCTCCTGCCCCAGAGACTATTCTTAGACTAGATTTTTTTCTGCTGCCTTAGAAAGATACATTTTGCATACTGTATGGAAAAAAAATTGAAAGAAAGGCTACAATGAATAATAAAAGAAAAGACAGAAGAAGTCAAGCTGTCACAGAAAAGAGACAGATGACAGAAAGATGCAGTTAGTCATGCTGTTAAAGAGGATATGAGGAGAGAGTCAGTCAAAGAAATGCAGCAGGAGAGTGGGAGCAAACGGGGCTCATTTTAAGAGGGCACACTATGTTCGGCCCCCTGTCTCTTAATCCTGGGCGTTTGTCGTGGCTAATTATGGTGGACAAGCCTCTTTATCGAACCTGCTCTTGCCATCAACATTAGGATGCATGAGCTGCGCCTGTTGTTTTAAACGCTCTCATTAACCACACAAATCAGCGCTGTTGACAGAGTGCTTTTGAATTAAGCGTCTCGCCCCCACCACCGCGCGCCAATGCTTGCAGGGCCCAGGACCAGGAGCAATTTATAACACCATTAGCCACACTCGCCGAGGTTACAGGCATCAAAATTGTTCCCGTCTAATTACTCTTAATGGATACAAGGAGGGAGAGACGCTCAGGACAGCTTTTTCATTAGCCTTCAATCAAGAGGGTCGGGGGGGAGAAGGGTGGGCCAAATGTACTGCTCAGGCAAACGGGAAATCAAAAATAATCATGTTTGCTTTTTTTATAATATAACACAAATGCATATGTGAAGGGGGAGAGGAGGGAGGGGGAGATGCAAAAAGATGCATTGCTCTTGATATTAGAAGAATTTTTACTGTTGTCAAGTCATCTCACACACACACACACACAGAGGTGACAGTTCATTTGCTTTTACTGCCTTGTAAACTAATGGCTGAGTAAACGTGGCTTCTAAGTCATGGTTATTGGTTAATGAATGCAAAAGTGAAGTTCTGAAAGGAAAGCATTAAGTTGTTTAGTGGCTCTGCTAATGAGGTTCTACCCATGTGCAATCATGTGTGATTGGTCACTGCTGATTATCATAGAATAGCTGTTGTAAAACTGTACTTTATCAATCTATCAACACAGTCTGATAATGGACAGCTGATAATTTCTAACCTAAAATAATTTTGTCAGTGGCTGGCAAGCCATTCAGCCTTAGGCCTCAGTTGTACCTAAACTGTGACTTGAGTGTTTTAACAGAGTAACATACATACAGCCAAGGGGCCCATCATTTGCCGTCTATCAGCTATCTCATTTCAAACACCAAGGTACTCAGCCCGCAATTAAATTCCCCCAAGAGTGCTCGATCATACTGTATCTGTCATCTCACATAGCACCCAGAAGAAAAAACAGAGTGAGGCAAAGAGAGAGTGTTAACCATCTTTTTACAAGCCATTAAGCGGAAGGACTTAACCACATGACATAGTCCCTTAACGAGGACTGACATATGCGAGGGAGGCAGTTAGCACCTAACATTAAGACGCAGCAGCCCACTGATGAGATGGGACATTGTCCATGGGGGAGGTATCAGAGTTAATTACGGGATAATCAGCTTTGCTCTACATCTCCGTTCATCACGATAACCACTATCCTCTCCCCCCATCTTGACGATGATATGGTGTGGTCTGTTATGACAGTGGAGGATGGTTCTCCTGCTCTCTGTTGCAAGGAAATGCCTAACAGAAGATGGATCATGTGAGGATCTGAAACAAGGAGCAAAGTACATTAACCACATTCCGGTTGCGCTCTTGTGCCAGTCCTTTTACTTTTGATGCCAGAAGTCCTGGTCATTTTCATGACATCGTTACTAGTTTGCTCTGATGACTCTATTAGAAAGATTATTCATACATGTACAGTATCTACACCACCATTAACAAGTTATGTGATTATTACTGGCCTTTCCATTAAATGCAATGTTCTTCTTGGATATTATGAGTTCTGCTAGTCATGTGATTCCTTGTAGACCCCGCCACTGCTATCTTGAAGACCAAACACACCCAGTAGCAGTGGTACTCCAAAACCACAGTCACCTCCCTCAGATGGACCACAAAACAACACAAAACCTGCTTGACTGGAGTTGCCAAAATCCAGCAGATCCACAGAGAGATCCAAGACCCACACCTCAAGACCTAAAGCTCCAATTGGTGCAGCTTTGTTGCTGGTAGATACACTATGAAAATTAATTGATTTACTGTCATAATAACAGAGAGGGTACTGTAGTTTCTCAGTGCTGAGGGAGAGGACTGGGACTGGGCATATGATGTAAATCGGGCACAGGCCAGCTTATCTGACCAGCAGGGCATCCAGGGGCACAGAGAGAGATGGAATCAGGCTAAGTCGTGCGCCCCAATTTAGCCCATAGCACTTTATGTCACAGCCAAGAAACAAAGGAGGAGCACATGCTAGATTGAACATCATTTGCACACATGTGTATGAGAACATGTGAAGTGTGAGAGGTAAGTGTGAGACAAAAAGAACTTTCAAGAAAAAAGAAAAGTGGAAACCAAAACTATCAGAACATGCTGGAATAGTAGGACGTTTTACACCAATCTCTGTCTTTCTTTCTTTAAATAAATGGGCCTTCCTGGCAACTATTTAAATCACCGGTGGTAACTGGACCACAATAACACACTGCCCCTGCCTCCCCCACCCACCCACTTTTTTCCCCTTTATTTTCCTACTGCCCCTGGGCAACAGTGATGTACGGTGTTGAACAGGCCAGAATCATGCCTTCCAGCAGAGCTAGCCAATCAGGTTGAATTATTCTCTTCAGGAGCTGGAACGACATGTCAGGGAATATTCGGGTTGGACACAGGAAAGCTTTGTTGGTTTGGTCAGTCAGTGCCCAGGAGACAAATGCCTCAGCTTCCACGTGTGATAGGTTGGCAAATATGTCCATCTCTTTGTATACCCACAGGTAATGGAGGGGAAGTGTATATTAGAGTGAACATTACCGTGAAATCTAACAAGAAACCACTGGAGGTTGAGCAGGTGGATCATAGAACAGAGTTATCATTTTGAAATACATTATTCAGTTTTATCTAACATGAAATACACATTAACACAAATCACCAAATTAATTCAGGCTTTGACAAAGTCTTCATCAAGCAGGTTCTCAATTTAAGGGAATTTCAACATAACACATTATTTTTGTTGCCAAAACTAGTTAGAGAATTGTTAAAGCTGATTGATTAAAATAGGCAATACTGAGGTTTTGAATAAAGTTATTTACTAAAAAAATAGGTTTTTGATGCAATTCTGATCTTACTCTGGAATGATGATAGCAGTCAAGCGACTTACTGCTTTTGAAACCTCTAGGGGAAAAAAAAGAGGAGACGAGGGTTTTGCTGTTTCCCCTCGCAGTTGTGCAGTTGTCAATGACTAAATTTAGGGATCTTTCATAGGTGAAAGTTTCAAAGCATAACTTGAGATTTGGGGCTAATACATAATATTTCAAGACACATTCAAGGTTTTGCCAGAAAAACGGTATAAGAGAGGTAAAAAAAAAAAAAGAAAAAAAAAGAAGATTAATCATTACCAAAAAAGGAAAATTCATGAACAGTATTGACTGATTTGATTATGTACTTATCTTTATCTTTGCAGCCTGTGGAAATGAAAGAATATCTATCTATCTACATATTAAAAGTGAGATTAAGAGGCAACAATAGGCAGTCATTAATATTCAACTGAAGCCAAAGGAGTTTCTTTTTCAGAAGGGTATGTGAATAATCTATCTAGCGGTAGAATGATGATCTTCAGGTTGGGAGTGGCCTTACAAACCTTCCACAACTGCCAGAATGCAATCCACTGAAAATAATAAGATTAATTTTATACAAGATTTATCTTGCTGAAATCTTTCCCTGTTGTGGCCATGCCTTCTCCTCTTCTCTTTGCCTTGTTTATATGTTTTGTTTTCCCCACCACCATCTCTTCTCCTGTAAGTTTTCCCAGGTCTGTAGGTTGTATTTACAGGTACACCTGACTGCCGTTTCTTGGCAGTATATTATCTCATTGTGTTTCTTTCCCAGGCTCAGAGGGTCAATATTAGGATTTCTTCACCTCTGTTAGGAGTTGGCAAATTGATGTTCTCTTTTCTCTTATATCAGCTGGTTTTACTCTTTCTTGTTGAAATTTTTGTAACAAAAATATATAAATAAATATGCTGGCTTCCTGAAGCCATTTTTGCTTCCACCCAAATCCTACTTTTGAGTCTGCTTATTCTATACTCACAGCACAATCATTTTAATCAATAATAAAAACATAAATTGTCAGGATTTGAAGTTGTGGTAAGAACTCAGATGGAGGAGATCTCCAGTGGTCTGTTGCACAAGGGAAGTTCACCAAACTCAGAGTTAAAAAACTAACACAGAGCCAACAAACTGAGTTTTCAGTTTCAGGAAAGGCGTTCAGAGTTGGTTCAGTCAACTCTGAGTGTGTTGACTCAGTTACAGCAACAATAAAAAGCCATCATAAATGGAGTTCAGATATTGTCCTTCACCATAGCAACGCATAGTAAATGAAAGTGATCGTCCCATTTTAGTTTGCTAGAAGGGAACATATTAGTGGTATCACATAGTAAATATAAGCATATATTCAGACAAAGGTCCAACACGGCTGTTGCGGCAAAGGAGAGCTGATGTCAGAGAAAATTGCAGAATGTGTGAATACTTGGGTGAATTAAAATATTTTATTACTGTTTCCCATGAATACAAATGAAAGTAGATGTATATCCCTGTTATGTAGGTGCAATCCTGGGAGCAAAAAGGTGACAGATTCTGTTATATTCATTTTAAAAAGCATTTTGGAGGAATGGAAAAATCAAAATATAAACTCATTCAAGCTGGGAAATATGAGTGCAGTCAATACATCCAGTCACGGTGGTCAATCCTAAAGGGACATTTCTTCTCACACACAAGTCTGAACAGGATATCAGTTATTTTAAGCAATTAATATCAACTCAAATGATGTTAATTACTTGATGACTTTGTGGTAACTGGAAAAATAAAATTACTGGAAGGTTGAGAGAGTGTCATGATTTGGGTCACTTCTGTCTCAGTTATGCATTATTCAGTTTCTATTTTAATAGAATAGGATATGTTCAATATCCACATTGTTTCTAAGAAAATGGACATTTGTAAATAAATAACAGCTTGTAAAATTAATCACCTTAGGTATTTTGTATGAAGTATGAACATTCGTGATATTCATTGATATTCGATGCACAAGATAGGCTCATATAGGCTGAACATGACAAAAACTTAAAAAAATAAAAATGACCTAACACTCTTTAAAAACCATCAGGGTGTCATGGGTACAAGTCTGATTTGACCACATTGAAATGTACTCAGATCCGTAATATACTTTTCTGACACAAAAGCAATATGTCATCATTGAGAAGTCTCTAGAATCTGTGTTATATGGTCAACTTTCTGATTAAATGTAACTTTCTTCAGCTTCATGAAGGGGAAGAGACAAAGTCTCTGAGTATAATCTGCTCTTTACCAGGTTTACTTCACAGAATCAGTTACCATGGAAACGGACTCCAAGTACGAGTTACCTCAGTTTCTGAAACCGGTTCATCTGAAGCCTCTTGGTTGGGGTTAAGTAACCTCACTTGGTGAAATGGACCCCAGGAGGAGTTGTAAACAGAAACATCCTTTATTCAACATAAAGTGCTGCAAGGCAGGCATCCAAAAAAAAAAAAAAAAAAAATCAACACAAACAGGTTCCACAGAAAAAGAAATTCAAAAAAACAAAAAACAAGAACAATAAAACATGACTGTGCAAATGTGCAAACAGAAAGGCTAAAAAACAGACCAACCAGACAGAAAACAATATATAGACAGGGCTGATGAGACAAAGGTGCATACAATCAGTACAGATGGGAAAAGGGAAGTTAAACTGGCACCTAAGAAAACAAGACATGGCCTTTCAAAATAAAAACAGGAACTATAATACAAAATGATGAAATCCGAGACAAACAGAAGGAGAAATCAAAACCCCAACACAAACCCCCCCTAAACTAGTACAAATAACAAAAAGTATGCAGCATGTTTCCTTTGAGCATTTTCTCATTTCACAATCTGGATTTTTACTTGAAAAAAACCCTTACTCACTGTTTCAGCATTTTACATCATTTTCTGTTAAAAACATACTGATGCATTGTAATGTGTCATATGTTGTTGATATGAGGTTGTATTTGAAGTGGACAGAGAGAAATAGTTTGTGGACAAAAGAGAACAACACATAATGGACAGACTCCTTTTTGCAAAAACATGCATTATGTTTCTCTTTTCCATTTCCTAATAAAATGCAAAAGAATTTTAAGTGTTTTTAGTGTCCATTCATCAATACCTTTAACAAAGTCTTAAGTGAGTGTACAGTATTTCTTCATACATACTTAGTATTGACTGTATTTTTTTTTTAACCAAAACTACATCTAGTTAAGTAGCAGAAATTGCAACAACTGATAGCTTCTATTCTGCTCAAAACAGAGTCTAGATAACTGACACACATTAATAGACTCTGTAAATTTAGTGACATTCACATACTGAAGCACATCAGGGAAAATACATTCAAGTTAAATTCTCCCCGGTCAAACTTCTGAGAAGCATATATGCTTTTAACCCATACCTTTGTCAAAGGTTTTTGGTTTACATTCATGATTTTGTTTCTCACACAGCCTGACCACTTGCATGGAAATGTCCTCATATGTATTCTTCTCTTCTCCTCACATTCATACAAAAACACACCAAACCATACTGACCCTGAACACTGACATCCAGAACTAGCTCATGCTGCTGTCCATTTCAGTATTGGGCTGTAATAGCTTGTACATTTTGTACAGTGTTGTAGTGTGGCACACAACAGCATTTATTAACTGATGGCACTTAATTGTAGTTACTATACTTTAGTACATTCTAGGAAAAGTGCTCTGATTAAAACCTTCACTGTTTGCTCTACAGGTGTCATGTCTCTGGAAGGCTGATACATAACTGACACTTGAGACTGACACAGATTTTAATTAGTTCCTAAATTATCACAAGTACTCAGAAATTATAGTTGTTTTTTTGATCAGTTTCACCGACTATTAATGACTGTTTTTGGAGACTTATCAAACACTGCTAATAACTGAGCTACCCCCTAACAACTGATCAAAAAACAGTCCAATAAGCAGTGGTGTTTTAGTGACAGAGTCTATGCCAGCTAATTTGTGGTTGTAGTTTACTTTCAGTGACTGACAAATTTTTGATGAGAAATTAATTTCTTGATGGAATTTAATTCCATCCAGTACAATTTAAAAATACTTTATTATTCACCAAAGACAAATTAGCTGTTGCAGTAGTCATTTAAGTCTCTTCAAAGATTCATTGTAGAGGTTTATTCCTGTGGGCAGGAAAGATCTCCTGTAGTGGTCTGTGTTGCAGCGAATCTGAAGAAATCTCTGACTATAGGCACTTTGTTACTTAATCACTGTGTTGTAAAGATGATGCTCAGGGTTATCTATGATCTTCTTCATTTTATGACACCCCC
>JAOWBL010000008.1:15200434-15210678 GCA_028564865.1 Zenarchopterus dispar
TGTGGGGGTGTGTGTGTGTGTGTGTGTGTGTGTGTGTGTGATTTCACTTCTCTGTATATGCTGTTCTGCTTGACAATTCTTTAAGTGTTACAAAAAACAACATTTGTGCTGCCATGAGCCAAAGACATGGGGTGGGGGTAAAAAAGGGAATTAAGGAACATTAAAAAGAAGAAGAAGAAGAAATAAAGGACTGGAAGGTAGATAGCCTCCCCCAGCATTTTACTTTGCTTAAAAGGAGCACCCACTGAAAAGGAATCAAACTTTGAACTGCTGCCATCTGATGCCAATCTCTTTCTGAGACACAGGCATTTTGCTGCAGGCGCAGAGGGAGCAAATCCACACCAGAACTAAGACTCCTGAAGAATAGTAAAGCAGGAAGACAACAACTAAGCATGTTAGTTTCACCTCTACAAATATGTATGTGTGTTGGCAGGGGAAAGAAAGCTGAGTGGCCTTTTGCAAAATCCAGACAATTACAACAGAGCAGCAGTGTTGTGCTCTTCACAAAAACCGCCTTCCCAAGAATCACGAGTGATGGAAAGCAAATGTGAAAGCTGCCACTGGGTTTTTCTGATGTGCAGAAGAATGCGGGTATTTACTGCATGTTATCTCAAAACGCAAACACATTAGGGGCTATTCAACACAGAGAGGGTTGAATCTTTCAGCCCATTCATCCTGAGCATTTTCATCATTCTAGTTGTGTTTAAGGCAAATTATCCTCTTTAGATTGGTTATGATTCTACACAGTCTGAAATACCCATGATGAAATACTCCAATTCTGATGAAATCCTATAAAGAATGCACCATTAATTTAAAATCTCCTACTATATTATGCTACACACAGCAAAGGTGTACTTTGTTATTTGCGTGGCCTTAAGTTACTTCCCCATAGACTGTTCACATATCCTAATTATAAGACAAATAAGTCTCTTTTAGCAGCATAGTGTGGTCACTAATCTGTCTCTGTGTTTAGGCATACAGCTGTCTGCTGAGGAGTTTACTTCAGTTTTGATAGCAACGGCATCAACAACAGGACCTAATGGGGTGCATTACGGAGAGATCTGAGGACAAGCCTTCCATATGCATTTCCCCACTGCATCACAAATCTCATGCAGTGTTACCATGAGCCTGGGAGAGAAGGGTAAGCAATGCAACACTAGCAATGTTCAGTCACGTAACAGCACAGTAAATGGGATTTTTCAAATTTGCGTTTCTGCTCTCACGTGTTTGTTTGTTTGTGTGTGTGTGTGTGTGTGTGTGTGTGTGTGTGTGTGTGTGTGTGTGTGTGTGTGTGTGTGTGTGTGTAGAATGCAAGCACACATCCTTTGGGTCTGTGATCTGCAAGGATAGTGAGGAAGCTCCACCAGTCTAGGTTTAAATTTTGTGTGAGTGAATATCTGTGTGTGTAGGATATCATTATGCATGTTTGTAACCATCTCCGTGCAAGTACATGGCGAGCTGTTGTTTACCTTCTTTTTGGTGGCAAGCATGCATGACGGCATCCAACACTGTAGGGGTAAAATAGCGAATGGATGAAGGGAGACAGAGCTGGGTTATATAGCGGACAACAGGGGAGCTGTTTAGTTTTATGTTAATTGAAGGGGCTTACACAAAACTATATTGACAGTTAACATGCCCTTCAAGGTGTTCTTTGTGGTTCAGCACTTCTGTCAAGACAAAGGCAGTCATTTTGCTTCACCTTTATTTATATGCTTGACTACTCAGAACATTATGAAACACTCTGGGGCCCGAGTCATAGATGTAGCAAGAAAAGATGTATCTGTGGGAGGTCAGATGACCCAAACAGCTGTTTGGACCCTCTGCGACAATAGACTTCCATGATGGGATAACTAGGGGTAAGGGATCATTTAAAAGAGGAATCATTTTCTGTTTTCACATTAAATTATTCTAACCTGACAAAGTAAGAAGACAAGTAGATAAAGTTAGGGATTTTTGTGTAAGGTCGCATGTCTTTAGAGGGTAACACCTTTGCAACAACGACAATTTATGTAGACCTACAGCTACAGATAACACAGACAGTACGTCTGAAGCAGAAAAGCATATTTCATTTGAATTCATGAACACACTTGAAGACTGTTTTGATAAGTACAGCGTGAGTGTCAGTCCCATTTCATGTCTAATTGGTTGGGTGTACATCTCTAGACAAGACTGGACAGGGTTTCTCACTCCAAGATCAGAGTGCTTAAAAAGCAGCCCGGTCTTCCATCACGCCACCAAGGTCACCTGTCACTTTGTACCCCTCGACCACTGTGCATGTTTGATTTGGTTGACACATTAACAGACAACTGTGACATTTAGTTGTGAGTGCTAAGAGGACTATGCCCTTTAAACTCCATCTTCATACTCAACAACACTGTGATTCTGCCAAGGCAGCAACAGGCCACATTTTACAAGTTTAATCACCAATTAGTGAGTGATTAAAAATGCATTGGAATCAATTTGTATTTAACATAAGGTGAAGTTGAACTATGCCACAGTTGCATTTGTTGCTGTACCTCCATCCTACACCCTATTAATCAAATGCATGTAAAACTCATTATGCAGCCACCAAATTAGAGTCAGCACTTCTGTGCTCAATGGAAATATTGAGGCTTTTAACAACAAACATTGTCATTTTCAGTCAATAAGACAAGAAAGACCTCCCAGTAAAAGGACAATGATGTGGTACAACAGAACTGAATAAAGTCACCATGGTAATATTAGCCTGGCTGAGAAATGTCAAGCTAGTGAGGGGTATTGCATGGCTACAGCTAATCATTCAGGTTAATTGAGGTTTCCACAGAGCTGGGTTTTGTAGATTTCCTATCTATGCCTCATGTGACTGCTCCCCCACAAAGTCTCTATGAGCCATTGTTGAAAGGTAGGCACCCACCCTAATTATGTAACCCATTATTATCACAGTATGACCTACAACTAATTGGAGGAGATACCACTTGATGATACAAGCTAAGGTGGGCAAGGTTAAACATTTTTTCCACACATCTCTTCCTCATAAATGTATAAAATATATTCATTATCCTGACCTGGGTTTTGGGCTTGACTAGGAGACTTGTCAATGAGACTGCAAAGACCTTCTAATCTCTGGAAATTTTCAAGAGTCTATTCTGGTAGCATGTTGTTCACCTTTGTGGGTTGGTCAAGTTGGCAAATCAATGACCCAGAGGTCCAAACGCCTATCTGTGTGACCCAGGGGTGGCCGACCAGAGGCCGAACATAGTCTCCGCAATGGCACTGGATCCTGAGCACATGCACAAACCTGCTCGTCGTGCAATAAAGATGATTTAGCATTGTAACTCTACCTGCCCGCCACCAGTCTCTGGTTTGTGTGCCTTTTGATTAATCATGGACCAAGGGGATTTATTGTATGGGGGATATTTGCCTCAGCGATTTAATAATGGTAGAGGAGGAACATAATTAATCAGAGGGGTCCACACATAATTCTTTCCTAAAAAACTTGTAGAATTAATGACTATGAATATGTATATTTGTTTGTTTGCAGTGTACCATGTGTATGTGAGCTGCTTTAGTACATACAGTGCTCAACGGTAGCCTTGTCTTCTGTGAATAACATTGCCCTTTGTGTTCTATGTACATCTATCTCATGGGTGGCCAGATTTCATTACACTAACATGGGGTGGTGGAACTTCTTATTACTATGTTTTGACTCGGCATCTGTGGGTCCATCAGATACACACAAGCAGAGAGAGGGCACAGATACAAACACACATATGATGTGCATATAGTGCCACATATCTTTGTCTTTTCTTCCCCTGCACTGCAAATATGCTCTCAGGCTCTTGCAGGTATGGGAACCTCCTTCCCACTCTCATCATGTACGAACAGCCTGGCAGTATAGAAAAATAATGATGTGCCGTCCTGTTGGCTCATTTATCAGCATGTTTTACAACAGGCGCCGGGTAGAAGTAATTAAACTCTGCCATCATTACAATGAGCCGGGCCCCCTCTTAATAGACACCCAATGAGACACTAGAGGCTTGCCTGGTAATTGTAGCTCCAACTATTTCTATCTCTCTTTCACTGTATGTGTGTGTGTGAGCGTGTGTTCATAACAGTCCTATTGTTTCATGTGTGGTTTTAATTAGTAAAGAAACATAGCTGATAAGCAAGTGAAAAAAGGGAACATGCAATTGGATTACAGAGAGAAGATTAAGGGTTTTTGATTCTGAGTGTATGTTTGACACCTTGAACAATAGAAAAGAAATGAATTCATTAAGTGGAAAATGTAGATTATAAGCTGACATGCAATAACGTAGAAGAGAAAAATCACTCAACATCTGATATAGGCCTTCATAAAAATTCTCAATAAGTACAGCATACAGAAATACAAATATGTTTGTAAGGTAAGTATCTGTTTATGAACTTTTCATATTAGGATATTATAGTTTTAAAATTATGAAAACTTGGACCATCCAGGTATGTGCCTTATGCCCCTCATATTTAAGTTCATCTTAATGTTGTCAGTTTTCATTGTTCAGTTTCAAACTTTAAAAAAAGCACCTAGCAGCTTGCTTCCCCTCTGTGCACACATCGGTTCTGTTGTCTCATTCTACTGTTGCTTTAAAACATGTTAGAGAGAAGCAAACTATGGGCACATGTACAGTGTTGTTAGTGAATTACGTGTGCGAATAAGAAGCACTGAAGAGTGAACACAATACCCTTGTTGCCATAACAACATTACATGATAACTTGTGTCCAGACAATACATAACCAATAACGTTATGATTCTTTGAACTAAACTGATTCACAGAAGAAAAGAGCTGTCATACCCTGGGCTCCTACAGTTGCACATTTCTGATGAAGATGAGAAAAAGTGTGGGTCTCGTGTTACCAAAGGAGCAAACTGCACCGCAAAGGCAAGAAAAGGTGAAGCACTGAACAAGGTAAAATAATTTCCCTTTATGACAGAAATCGCTCACATAGTCTGTGCAGCTTTCATAATTAAAAGGACAGAACTGATCTTTGTGTGGATTTGCAGGGGAGACTATAGTTCAACTGCAAACTTTAGCCAGCAGTGGGAATAAAGGCAGGAATCTGATAAACAATTTGCTAAAGAAACTCAAATTGATAAAATAAAATTTCAGTACAGCGTACCACTGTAAAACTATATCAGTGATAACTGCTTTGGTAATAACAAGACAATTTAAAGAAATAACAAAAACGCATTTTTATTTAAAGGATGTGGTTAATAAGATCAAGATTTTTTTTTTCCAATCTTAAGATTTCATTTGTTTGATGCATTTTAAAAGGCACAACTGTACTTTTTCTGTCCCTTCGAGCCATGTACTTTAAAATAAAACAGCTAAAAGGTATTTGTATAAATTGTCTGGGCTGTGCACTGCAAATCAATTTAAATGGCGCTTCTTACATTTATGCTGATGCTGTTTTCAACACAGTGGATCAGAGCCACTTCAGAAGAACAGAAGAGGTTGTGCACAGGAAAAGAAAGTATGCAAGCCCTCTCAAAAACAAGTACAACTCTCCCTAAGATAATCCAGCACTTAGAAGTTTTTCATTAATATTTTAATTGAAGCACAAGTTGATCTTCTCTTCTGATCTTCTTCATCTACTCATAGGATGCATTCCAACGTTCTCCTTCATTTGACCTTTTACATGTGTGTCTTTGGGTGCTATTAAGAAACTGGCCTCCCAAGCTCAACATAGTCTTAAAATTGTTCTTTACTGTAATAATTAATAAATACTGCAAATCCATTATTATGAAATTGATCTGAATGATTCTCAGGAGAAAACTAAATGATTTTAATGATTTGCCTTTGGTTTTAGTGATATATTTCAAGCTTGTCTGTCTTATTGTAACAATGATAGGCACTTTTCTCAAGGATATACCAACTATCAAGGTGCCTGCTCAGAGATTTGTTTTAGATCACTTGCCAGCTCACTTTAGTCAGTGGTTTCTTAACCATACCTGCACCATTTAGTATCACTTACAGCTGTAATAGCACAATTACCCTTCACCACCAACGCTAATAGTGCTCTAAAGGAACCTTTTGACGTATAGCTGATGTTACGAGCCTCATACTTGACCCATTCAAACCCTCCCCATTCAGCTCCAGTTCCAATGTCTGCACTCAGTCTTTCCAAAGCCTCTGATCGCTGGATATTGATTAGGCCCACAACCCCAAATGCTACCCCCCACCCCCATCCACACCAACCCTCCTTACTCTTATCCAGCTCCTGCCTTTTCCATGCTCTCACCCTAATCCCTTGATAATCAAATAGGCCCAGACTGGCCCTTCAGCGCTGTACCAATTAGCCGGTGAGCAGGTCTAGGACTGGTGATTGTGGTACCGGCCAAGAATGCACAGTAGTATCGAGGGAGGCTGTAAACATCCATTAGCGGTTAACCGTCCCTACTCATTTTTTTCTTCCCAAAGCTCTCTCATTAGTGCAGTGAGCCCTGACAGGTAAACAGCACTAATGGGAATGGCCTATCAATAAACACCTAGTGTGTTAACAGGAAGTGTTAGCAAGGGGACAAAACAAGAGACCAAGAGATATAAAGAGATAGAAGGGGTGAATTCTCTGATTAAAAAACAATAGCTATAAACATGGGGAGGTCTGTTATTAGTGATAGAAAGTAGTGATAGTGTTCCTGGGCAATTTGCCTAAAGGTTAAGGTGAATTTAACGTTGGAGGAACTACAAGGTAAAAGAAGTCATCATGTTATAATATGTGATTTGAAGTCTTTTGAAAGTCATGTTGACCAGATACAGTTTCTGGTTAATTGGGACAGTGGTTCAAGGTATGACTTCAAGTGTTTCTGAAGTTATGTTTGTGTTTACATACTCTAAACCTTTGAATGTGCAACATCCCTTTGTGTTAATGCTTGGACTTTGTACACCTCTACTCACATGAATGAATGAGAAACTGGAAAAGAGAGACTTAGACTAAAGAAAAAAGGGAAAGAGAAATAGCGAGCTGGTAGGAAGAAGGGCTGTGGCGGCTAGGGAGAGGTGGGAGAGGGATTTTATCTATGTTTGGAGCAGGTTCACTCTAAGTTCACCTTACCATGAGACGTCCCTGAGCAGTGACAACCACATTGCCACCGATGTGTGTATCTATGAGTGTGTGTACGCAAGTTCAAGCAACTGCTTTGTGTGTATCAATGAGCATATCATTGTACAAGCCCATACAACTGCCCAAGAGCTTCTTTTTCTTAACATAAATGTGCGCATATGTGCGTCTGAAGTGAGGATCAACCAGTGGGCAATAATATCTTTGGGAGAACAAAGCATATTTGTGAGATGCACTCTGTGTATGTTTGTGTGTTTCTGTCAGGGGCCCATTACTACGGCTGTGGGGCACTAAATCAGCTGTGCTACTGCAGTGGATAAAGCCAATGATACACGAATTACATTCACACTCAGTCTCTGCTGCACACTTTCTCTACAGCCAGACAGATAAAGGGACAGTGCATGCATGTGTGTTGGCCTGTGGGTGCGTGCAGGACTGCAAAATGGGCCTGTGCTTCTGCATATTTGTCGACGTGTTCATTTTTGGTCTATGCTTTAAAATGCATCTCCATATTTATGTTCATCAGTGTGTGATAGGGTGTGTGATTCTAGGCACCAAACACACTTTCTTAGATACACATATTTACACCACTAACTGAGATATAGACAGACAGATATATGAAAGCAGAACAACATTTAGAGGAAAAATTAACTGCTATCATCAGAAAGGACCTTGTAGGAGCAGTATCTGTAGCCTGAGGTTGTATGGACTCTAATCCACTGACAGCCCGCTCCAATAAACAGCACCTTATCCATGTCTTTCTGAGCCCACATTTACCACTTCATCTCCTGCCACAGAAACCCACTGGCACAGTACTAATTTCTTTACATAAAAAACGGGGGAAAACATTTTTTTCTGCTTACAGGGGATGAAAACTCCTACAATTCCTGATAAAAGAACAGGGAGGAACGGGATGTTCAGAAGTAGTGAGTTGAATCAAGATAATACAAGAAAGTGTATGTGACAAAGTAAAGCATTTGTCATTTTGCAGTTTTTATGTGCACTCCTGTCTCCAGCACATTTCCTAGATTTCTTCCCTCCAACATCAGGCTTACCTCCAGTCCTGCATTAGACCTTCTCTGGTCTAATTGCATGGCTGACCTCCCACAGGTCGCCTGAGCAAAGGCCCTCTAAAGATCAATATTCATTCTTTTAGATCTGTCATCCGCTTTTGACACTATCGACCATGTTCCGTCTCTGCTCTCCCCCTCGTTTTTTTCCATCTATTTATCCACTCTTAACCCCTGCAACTGTGCTTTAATTTAGCTTATATTCAGGGATACCTTTACCTTTACTTTTTCAAACAAAAACACTAAAAAGGGGACAGAAATAGTTTTAGCAGTTGCACCACTAGTCAGACATTATATGAGGCACCTGAATAAACAGGAAGACCAGTGTCAGCTTCTACAATCAAGTTTTTCATTAGGATGAACAATGACACTGCTGTCCAAGAAAGGAGCTTCTGCTGCAAAAGCAGTAGTAAAGGTAAAACCTTCAACCTCATTTTACCAGTTGTTAATTATGGGAATGGTAGCATCACGCTCTAAGACTGTTTCCTGCCCCAGACCATGAGGTGTGGAGGATGGAGAAAGGTAAAACAAGCTTCTTAGAAGCTTGCCGATCACTGCCAAAGCATTTAGTGTAAGTGAAACTTGGTAAGAGACATTCAACCCAAGTACTGTGGTTACACATGCATGAAACATTTACAAGAAAACATATGTATGTCAAAAAAAAATTTTTTTTTTAATTCAAGATTTGAATATACTATCTCGAACACTTAAACTCTGGTCTTAATTTTAATAGTATTATTTCACTATTATTATAGTTACACTATCAGTTGTGGAGTTTGAGGCTCTGATGATGAGCAAACGGAACTAAATTCAAAAATCTCATCTTTCCACCTGTATAGCATCATTGACTTTGGTAGGGCCCAGTGGCCTCATATTCTCCACAGCAGTATTATTGTAGATAAGCACCACGTGGCTAATGAACAGAGAGAGGGCTTGTTGAAGGTCAGCCTGTTCATTTAGGGGCCCTCCAACGAGCAGGCCCATCTGCATGGTTAAACGCATCATCATAATAATACCAAGGACCAGCCGTTTTTAAAAGTCTTGCATCTTTTTTTTTCTGTCCACCTGCATACCCCCCAGACCAATATTGCTTGGCATACTTTACTTTATTTCTCCAATATTCCCCTTCATCTGAATTATGTTGATTTCCCAGTTTCTTTCTGAAAGGCTTTTAAAGGTCTTGGCAATTATCCCCCTCTAGATGTGCTTAGAGAAGGATGCTGTCCATCCAGTCTCTGCTGATGATAGGGAAATATGATTTAACACAATCAGAGATGCAAAGCAAGGCTGGATAAGGGTACTGATGTGACCGAGTGCCAAGGCCAGTCAAGGTCATGTTCATCTACATGATTAAGGGAGATGAATTCTGCCCTGACCTCTGAATAATGCCAGAATGAAGTCCTAGAGTGGGTGTAAGTATATCTATTCAATTGAAATTTGAACATTTTAAGGAGATGTAGAGATCTTTCTTGCTTGTATGTCATATTTTGGTAATCAGAATACCCATTACATACTTTTTACAAAAGTCCAAATTCTTCTCTTAATTTTTGGGGTGATATTATGGAGTAAAAAGTTATTCTTCCTTTTACTCCAGAATAAAGAGAAGACGGCTGTGTCGTACCTGCTCTCTACTGTCCCCTCCTGGAGGGACCAGGAAGCTTTCTTACACACATCTGCCTGTTTTTGTCTGAATGCAGAAAAACTCATCCATTAGGAAACAGTTCTTAAATTAAAAAAAAAAAAAAGAAAGAAAACAGAACTGTGTTATTTTAATGCCCTTTCCTTTTAGATTCTGCATTAATATAAAAAATACCTTACTGCACTTTATTCAAGTGTCTCAGTTTGGGAAATTTCCCAGCAGAAGACTTAAGTACGGCTACATTCAGAGGAGTAAAAAAGAAAACCTGTAAACTAAAACTTTTTTTTTTGATGAATATAAGCAAGCTGCTTACATCTTTTTTACCACATGCACTAATTTGATTGCTCTACTCTACCATCTTTCAAATAATGCTATATATGTATGTATATATATATATATATATATATATATATATATATATATATATATATATATATATATATATATTTATATATATATAT
>JAOWBL010000008.1:15210778-15237011 GCA_028564865.1 Zenarchopterus dispar
ATATATATATATATATATATATATATATATATATATATATATATATATATATATATATATATATATATATATTTAATACAATTTGAACTGACAGTATTCACTGAAAGAATAATAATGAGTCTGCAAACAGGTGATAGTGCCTTCTTTTCACAGCATTGTATATCAAGGCACAGTATGTTGTTCTGAAAGGTTTATACATAAATAACATTATTTCTGTTGCACACATTGAATAATTTGCCTAAAATTCCAGTCAAGGAAACGCAAGTTAAAATATACAGCTATCAAGAGTACGACAAAGAAATTACAACTGCATGGTTGTCAATATTTAGCTTATATTTGTTCCTTGCTTTAAATTCTCCTCGTCCCACATTCTTATACTGTTCATTCAACATCCCAGTGGACTAAAGAACGATGGCAAGAAAAAGGGAGAAAACCGGGAGTAAAAAAGCAGAGGAGAGCAGGAGTGAGAACCCTCCAGAGCAGAGGGCCAGGTGTCAATCACCTCCTCAGGTTGGCGTCAGAAGCGTGGGCACACACTCACACTCACGCACACACACACACACACACACACACACGTGGATGTTCTGTGCAAAACCAATATCTAGGGGAATTAAAAATACACTGGCAAGGAGCAGACACAGGAGACATGGAGAGAAGAGTTGGAGAGCAAATGGGACAAAGGGGGATGTGCAGAGAGTTGGGCCTGGATGATGCAAAGGTAAGAGAAAGAATTCAAAGAGCGCAAAGCAGATTCACAGAAAGTCATTACCTACCACAAATTACCTGGGCAACAAGCAAATAAATAAATAAATCACTCTACATGAACAACAGAAGAGAGCAGGAGAGACTGGGGAGATGCAGATGAAAAGCTGGGGAGGTCGGGGGTGGGGTGGGGGGACGAGAAGGACGGGAAGGAGGTGGAGGGGGCAGTAGCAAGAGAAGGATGAAAAATCGATGGACAAACAAGTGAGAGGGCACTCGCAAAAAGGAAGCCAAAGGGGGGAAAATTAAGCATTTAAAGAAATTCTGTTTTGGCTGCGCGGAGGAGGATGAAAAAAAGGAGGGGCGGGGGGGAGGTGTGAAGCCGGGAGCACAAAAGCACCTGAGGGTGGAGGGGTGCGAGTGTGGCAGAGATGGGCGGACCACAATGCCCTGCAGCTTGATAGGGTTGAGTGACCACATCAGGTCTGGAGGCAAGCGGCGAGACATGGGTAAAACCCAGTGACTTTAAGGCAGGAGGATTAGATTCAGGGTCTCTCTCTTTCTTTAACACCGTTTCTCTCCCTCCACCTCCAACATCCCCTCCTGCTCTCTTCATGTGTGTTAGGTAGACTGCCCCAGTGTCGACCTACCAATCAGTAAAGAGAGGGACCAAAGTATTACTAATAGTCTGGTTTTAATGTTTCAAGTGGTAAACCAGAGAGCTGGCCTGAGCTGCTCGGCACCAAGGTAAACAGGTCAATAGTATTGATCCTGATTCTGACTCTCTCCTCTCTCTCTCTCTGTCTCTCCCTCTCCCTCTCTCTCTTTCACACACACACTGACACACACAAACGCATATGCAGCTCAGCTCTGAAACATGGAATGCATTAGAAGCTTTCTGCATTGCACCGAAGTTGTGGATGGGGAGTTGACAAATGCACACACACAGACAGAAATGGAAAAAGTGCACACCTTTTTTTTTGTTGGTGTTGCTTTTCTTTTTTACAATATTCACACATGTAAAACAATGAAAAATTATACTGAAATCTCACAATCTTGATACACTTTGACACGAAATGCATGAAACTAAACATACACACACATATATCAACTCCCTTACATTATCATGTATAATTTCTCTCTGTCAAACTGTACAATAAACATGTGATGGGTAGTTGCACTCAAATATAAGGGCAAAAGAAATCATTTGCATACAGATTCCTATTGTCCTTCTTATGTCAATAAAACTCTGCAGTGCTAAGGAACTCGCGTGGTCAGCAACATTATGGGACTAATTAGCATTTTCTTCTTTTCTTCTGTTGCTTGATGTATTTAAAAAAGCCTGGGGGGTCTGCTGTACATACTGTAATTAAAGAGAAAGGAGCAAGTCTTGCTTGGAAGTAGGAGCACATGCAGGCTGCCTCAATAAAAGGAGCCTCAAAACCAAGTGTCCTGAAGTGGATTTTATACATAAAACACAACAGGTTGTACAAAAGGTAAATGTTTCAGGTGAGAGCTTGTGGTGAATGGGTGTTCCACCTAATGGGGCTCAGAGTTGTGCTTCTGTATGGCCATACACAAGGAAGAATCCCTGAATGAGACTTACTTAACCCCCAGCCACTCCAGGCACTCGCGCAAAGTTGCTGAAGCTGCAATGCATAAAGAATATCAAAAGTGATAATGAAAGGAGCTGTGATAAACACACAAACCTTTCTCCTTTATGCTGAGCCGCAAAAGAGTTGAAATGAAAAATATCAAATCTTGGAGAATAGTTTTTTGAGAGAAAGTAGTGATGTTTTTTTTTCAGTTAATATGAAATCAAACAGATAATTCCTCCCCACTGACAGTA
Source organism: Zenarchopterus dispar (assembly GCA_028564865.1). Taxonomy (NCBI): domain Eukaryota; kingdom Metazoa; phylum Chordata; class Actinopteri; order Beloniformes; family Zenarchopteridae; genus Zenarchopterus; species Zenarchopterus dispar. Next base: position 15,213,330 of record JAOWBL010000008.1, read on the forward strand.
TTCGTCTTTTCTGGCTGCGGGCCATGTTAGAAGTATTGGCGATCACTGAGGCATTAAAAGCTCTGCAATGACACCAATGTAATGTAGCCATTCTGCTCAAGATTACTGCGCTTAGCATGGATTGGATAACCCTTATTAGGGCGTTCATTTAAGCTAACGTGAGGCAAATTATAGGCTGTCATGACACAGATACCCCGACTGTTTAGACAACGGCTGACACTAAGGAACTACTGTTGCGTGATTTGCCCTGATGTGATTGATGCAACAATTTCTCTAATCCGAAGTATCTATGATTTGATGGAAGCAGTCATTTCATAAGTATAATTATTTTTGAAAGGTGTTCATTGTGGAATGAATTGTCCTGATATCTCTGAGTCATTAAATAATTTTAAACATAAGCATGGCCTGTCACATTTCTGCTAAAACACACACAAAGATTCTTGGAGCAAATGAGGCTCCTCTTCTGACGGCTCAATGCTCACAGTCTCCACTTCCTGCTTGTTACAGCTCTGTTCCTCCTCAGAAAGGCTGGCAATAAGCGGCAACACTCTGCCCTTCAACCATTGCAGCTGCCAATGCTGCTTCTTCTCACAAATTCACAGAGATATAGATTACTGTTTGGCTCACTGTTCAGTATCAAAGCCTTCGCCCTCGCTGAACAAGGCATCCGAGCCTGTAGCAAATCCTGGCCACAATAGTCATACCAGCATATCAGAAAACTGACACAAAAAAGATTGGTTAAAAACTGTGTATTTACAAAGTATGCAACAATGTTTTAGTACAAATACCTCAGACACACAAGCTCATCTACCTTTGTTTATTATATTATACTTAGAATTATTTAGGATCAAAGAAAGACAGTGCAAAATCTGGTTCAGCATTTTGAAAAAACCTTTGTATTTTTTTTATTATTAGATATAAAAAAAAATTATCAGAAGGCCTTTTAGGAGTATCTGCTCTTATATGAGTACATGTTTTCTCAGCTGGTCTGTTAGTTGTAATAATAATATTACTGTAAGAGATTTTTAGTCTGGATTAGACAGATTTTGCTTTTTACAAACTAAATGTGTATATTTATGAAATTCAGACTAGTCAAAGAATGCACTTGTATGTAAACAGAGTGTGCATGTGTGCATCAATATGTGTTTGTAAATAAGTGTAAAAATTGTTGGATGCTTCAGCATACTTACATGGTGCTTGACTAGTGAAAGTGTATGTTTTTTGTGTGCATGTACAGCCCCGAGGGATTTAAGTTGTGTGACATCCAGCCATCTTCTCAGATCAAGATCTGTCAGTCAAAATACTTCCTCAATGTTCCTTCTCATTTTTTATTTCATCATTCCACTTTTCTCCATTCATCCATGTTTCAGCCTTAAACAAGCAATAGCACTCATTAGACAGAAAAATAATGGGGAGGTTGCTGGTTCTCCCATATGCCCATCCAGGTGGTTTCAGTGTTGTCAGTAACCTTTTATGTATCATATTTCATCAGAACTGTCTTTTTCAACCTTTTAATCCAAATCCTGAATTTCTCTTTTTATCTGCTTATCTATGTACTGAAGTAAAAAGTCAGACGTTCTGTGTCAGGTTGAACTAGTCTTGAAATCTTTAAACTCAAAAAAAAAAAAAAAAAAAAAAATGCTGACCGCTTGAAAAATATCTATAATAGCTCAAAAATATCTGTATTTGCTCCTTCCTCCTGTCTTGGACTGAGACAGAAAAGAAGGAAGGAAGCATGGAACGTCCCCCTTTAAGCGTCTTCAGACAGACAAGAAAAGAGGGATGTGTGGTGCCGGGTGAAGTGGACAATGATGTAGGCGCTCTCCACAGCATCAGTGTGTTGTCACTGTCATGTCACGAGGCCGTCTGAGCGTCTCGTGTGGTCGAGCTGGCTGGTTAGCGGAGAGACAAAGAGATAGATCCAAGGGGCCGGCGGGAGTTGATGCTGATGTTGCACTGCTGTTGTGGTGGATATGTACTGGCATGTGCGCGTTTTGCGTTTCAGTGCACGTGTATGTGTGTATCTACACTGAGGAGCCATGACAGGGACAGTAGTTCAGCTGTCATTTTGGGTTCTACGATGCAATTGGCCAGGGCTGACAGGTCAAGGGGGGGTCCAGGTTCGACAGAGGAGAGTATAGGTGCTTCTGCCTGTTGTCTGTGTGGTACAGAAGGAGACGCGGGAGTGCAACCTAACTGCATCACTCTACCTCTGCGGTGAACCCTGAGATCTTACCCAGCTACAACACACACAGTTTAGAACTATTTACTCTTACGTAATGCAGGGGTAACAGATACTATAAAACAGCATCACAACAAAGCCTTGCAGTACTGTGAACTGTACGAAGCTCTATTTATACTTTTAAAAACCATGATAGCCAGTGACATCCTATAAGGTGATTCGGTTTTGTCCTATAGGGTCATTTAGTGGTTATCCAGTGCATCACAGAGAGCCCTGCACAGTTGACTCTTGCGTAAGTGAGGGCAGTTATTAAACCTCTGACCGATTTCTGAATAAATTACACACCTAACTACTACTCCCACGCACAAGTCCCCTATGCCGATATACCATTTTTGCCCTTGAGCCACTCTCTGCCTAAGGTTTCCAAGTGCAAGTCACAGCATCCAGACCTGCCCGGCGCAACGCATGAGGTGACATTGAGAGGCCCCCCAAGTCTCGGCGGATTTGGGGTATCCATACAGCTGCCCATGCACAAATAAATAATGCAATGGCCGGCTAATGCAATGGTCCCTGACGCAGTAGCTGACGTTGCCTGCAGCTACCTTTGGGCTGGAAAATAATTACCATGCAAAAGGGGGTGGGGGTGGCGGTGGGAGGCATACATAGCGTAGTGGACTAAAATGGGGTGATACAATGCAGCTGCCCTCCACACCTCAATGCCTCTCGCTCTTGGTTCTTTTTTTCCCTCTTCATCTCTGACACCCTATAACCCTCAGTCACTTCTGATCCAGCCAATCATTTATGTCTGTTACTCTGAGGAGCAGAGATGAGAGCTTGTTAGTGGCGCCACCCTGATATTCATGGATCTGCAGTTTTCCTATGACACAGTGCAACAATTGTTACAGTATAACACATGAGCTTACATAAAATATGTATGAAAGCACATCTAAATATATATAAATAAAAAGCACATTAAAAAATAATTTTTTGATTTTAAATTTCAACATAGTTCTGTATAAGTACAAGTTTTGAGGGAATGAAGTTTCAACAGTTTGGTGTTCCAGCTAAGCTTTGGCATTGACATTGGCCACAGTTTTGAGTGGAGCAAACAGACAGGTCAGTATTTGGTCTAATCCAGTGGAGAGACAGACATGCTGATCATAAATAGAGGGCTGATCAATGTTCTGCTGTTTACACAGGCCTAACAGTGTTTACTGTGACATGTTTAAACACAACCTCCCTGCTCTCATGGATCAGCAAGGGTATAGGCCCTGAAACAACGGTGTGACTGACCTCACCCCTGTAAAGTTATTTACTGTGTAGTGGTTACAATGCACTGTCAGATACAGTTGGATTAAAAGAGGTTTTTGGGGGGTTTTTTTGGCATTTTCTAATACCAGCTTATCAGACGATCTGGAAATACATTGTTTTTTATCTGTTTGTTTGTCTTTTCGGTTTAGCCCCAGTAGTCCGCTTTGCTTTCCAGAAGGAGCAAGCGCTGCTTTTTATTTAAAGTCAAGATGTGCAATAAGAGATGGACAAGGTAAAGGAACAATTGCACAGAGTCAAATTCAAGAGCAATCTTTTGACATCCCCCAGGTTGGGAAAACCTGGCCATTGACAGAATTTCATCACAATACAGAAAGATTTTCAGGTGAAATTTGAGGCCACATCAGTAACACATTTTTGTTTTGTTGCAATAGCGTTGTCATGAATAAGGAAGAATTACATTAGAGACCAACTGTAAAATATCAATAAGACTTGCTGGACTTCCTTAACTGTCAGTAACAGAAACATTCAAATTACATACTGTACTTTGGCAGATGGTTGTTCATTTGGAAGTTCAAAGGAGTCATACTGTCCTTGACATTCTCAGTTCAAAAGGAAAATACCATGAAACACTGAGCTGGCCAGTGATCTATGGCAGCGCTTCCACACATCTTGACCTCCAATCATTTCAGCCCACTTTCTAATGAATACAGCAAGATGGGGGTGAGAGCCATGGAGACGGTTGGGCATCCTGGGACTGGGGCATGCCGCCTGCCACCAGGTCCATTTCACTCTAGGGGTCTGTCAGTCAAAGCAGAAAAGTTCCCTTTGAAGCTCTGTCATCTCTCTGGAGTGTTTCACTGCCCGATCCTCAGCCCCCACCATCTTCTCCCAAGCCTTCCAGGCTCCACACCTCATTCTCCCATGTGCTCTCCTCCTGTCCCTTTGCTGCTCCCTCCCTTCCCCTTGCGACCCCCACTTAAAATCCGCTGCCCACTGTCTCCAAAAGTTCTGCCCTTATCCCCGCTTATCTTTGTCTCAAGATACACCCCTCCCCCAACCCCACACTCCCCCCCAAAAAATTGAACTTGGGAGGGGGTTAAAAAATGAGAACCACAAAAAAGGCTTAGTTTCACTTTTGCAAACCAAATAAGGTTTAAAATGGTAAGACGTCATGAGAGAGTAATTCTTAAGCCTTGAGACAGACACGCAGGGTGATTCCCTACGGCTCAATTGGTTCTGCTGTATTGTCTTGTTCCAAAAAACAAGAAGTGAAGCTAAACGAAGCTGCATTCAAAATTCTGGCACATGCTACTTAATAACAGCTGATTAAGACACAAACGTCATGCAGATTAGGTGCCAGCAACAAAAATTGTGGTCGGTGTTGGTGTTATCAATTCTGACATGACTTGTTTTATAAACCTGAAGGGAAAAAAAAGATAAATATGACTTATCAGCAGTAGCAAATGCATGAACCCTGGTGTTAGAGGGATGTGTTAAGTGCTGATGTTTAAGAAATTGCTTTGAAGGCATTTCTTTCATAGAATGCATCTCATACCAGAGCTGTAGATTTGCTGATGACTTGTTTAAGAATTGATGGAGTGCATATTAGATTTGTTGTGATTCAGGCCTTATGTTTGCTTGTTAGAGTCACCACTAGATTTCAGTCAGTGATCACTGGCTTCCTAGTTGCCAACTAAATAATGTAATTTGTGTGAGAATTCAAACATGAGAATGTGTGCTTGTGAGTTTAATAAAACATCTACAGGATGTATGTGCATATAGGTCCATAAATGAAAGTATGCAGAATTGTACACCTCTTATCAATCAGGAAGGACAAATATAAAAGAAAAAGACACTTTTTGTGTGTGAAGTCTTGAGCTTTGCTCACTGAGATGCAGCACAGTTGAGGTAAAGTTCTCTTTTATCACAGTAAGCAAATCATAGTGAATTTTCTGCTTAAAAGCTGGATTTTTAATTGACATCCCCAACATAAACACCGGCACCACATTCCTAGAAACCCTACAACACCTATGAGCATCAAACCTTGCAGGAGCATTTGATTCATTTGTACACCTAGCTCTAGTGCGGCTTTAAAATCGAATGTCTGCTCTCAGTGATGTCATCCACAATCAATTTGGGGTCTAACATTATCCATTAGTAGAAAAGACTTGCATCAATCAGCCAAAAGGCTCTATGGAGGTAGTGACTAACATGAAATACACAGAAAGGCATTGTACATTTGACCCTGGGAGTCCATTTGACTGAATGGTTTTTTCTCCCTCTTACTCCTTCGAGGTGTCGCCTCCTCATTGCCGACACGTGGCAGGCAGGCCAGCTCATGGCCACAGGGTCTGCTCCTTTGAATAACGGCAGGTTAAGACATAATCATCCTCAGTGAGGAGAAGATTCACTTTGACCTCATCACCTCCCTCTCCTCATTCACAAGCCCTGAGAGAGATGAAGAGAGAGACAGAGACAAAGAGAGAAAAATAGAAAGAGGACGAGAAGGAAAGATAGAGCAAATTATAGTGTGAACCCAGAGGCCGAAAAGAGACAGAGAGAGCGACTGAGGGTGAGGATAGTTAGTCCTTGCCTTTGATGCTTAACACTCGTCGACAGTGCAAAGACTGAGAATCAGAGAGATGTGAAGTGAAAAACCTCTCTGTGGGTTGCCATGCTACAACCCCAAGGCTGCACAATCATTCTCACATGTTAATGGGCTGCCATTTGGCTCCTAAATCAACTCAGGCAGGAAACTGAAGTGAGCAAGCATAAGACAAATATCCAATTCATTAAAAGAAGTCAGTGGAGTTAAAGTCACAAAACAAAAATAAAATGACATGTGTGAAACTTTTCTGTAATAAATAGATATTTCATGAGCAAGATGGCTATTGCATCTACTGTAGCTGCATGTGCTGTAAAACAGCACTCATTAAAACACATGCATACTCATGTGCATGTGGTATAAATGGGTGCACAGTAGGGAGTGCCATTGCAATTGATGAAGACAATTCTTCTCATGCACCTCGTCCCAGTTTTAGACTTCATATTCTCTCTCGTGCCCTATCTCCCTCTTTCATTCTTTCTCTTCCTCTTTGGTCCACTAACCCAGTTTAAAAGCAAGCAGCCAGACACCTCCTCCTCCTGCAGTTTGTCTGGGACAGTAGACAGCCTTCACTATGACTAGACTTCTAATGAATACATCCTGGCTGCATGATCGTGTGCGTGTGTGAAACTCATAAAACAGCTCACAGTTTTCAAACACTTGCAGCAAACACAGCTGTTTCTATGAACCTGCAAAGTAAATTGAATTAACCTCAATCTAACAATTTTATATAGAAAAAAATGTCATCACAACTCAAATCAATTTGAGATAGGTAGTTGAGAGTGCTCCTTGACAGTGGTTTATTACAGAAAATGCCACAGTTGTGAATGACGCCAACATAATTGTTTGATTTGCAAATCAGAATGCCGTATAGGGATTCTCTTGGTCAAATGATTTGAGTTGCTTAAAGCTTTCAGCATTGACACTGGTAGTTGTCTTACTAATAATTATACCATATATATTTGTAGCAGCTGAACAGCATTTAGGATTCAACAGAGTTCATCTGACATTTTATGTTGCAATTGTTCATGAATTTGTTCAACTGTTCAGTGCACTAACTACTACTCCCACGCACTACTACTCCCATGCACCGACTCTAACTGTGCAGTGCATTATGTCACAAATGTATAGAGTTATATAGACAGAAAACATGCACACATATTGATATTGTTAGCTACTGATAAAGGACAATTTTAAGTTAATTGATTTTTGTCCACTTATTCATTTGCTCAGCTTTCTCTCACTCCCTCTTTCTGGCCTCATCAGCATTCTGCCAATAGGCTTCGTAGCTATACTCAATCTTTTATCGCCTTAGGAACACCTCAATCAAATCCCAATCAGTCACTCATACCTCCATCAGTACCCATCTCTGGTCATGCTCTACATAAACATGGATACAAATGGTGACTGAAGAGCGTAAATGCAAATAGGTTTTGATGTCATATTTAGTATGATGTAAGTCAAACTAACTGATAATAAAACTTGTGATCTTATTACCCATGAGACATTCTCTTTCATATAAAATTTTACTTACAAAATTAAAGCAGGTTGTTTCCGTTGATTTGTTTAATTCCATCAGATATTTCCATCATAAATAAATGTTTTGTACTTGAAAAACTCCACTGTACAAGCAATAACACATCTTAAAATGAAGTGTTTCCTCCACATTAAGACAGGGTCAACTTTTTCTTTATATGACATGATAAGGTATCATGAGTTTCATCACCATCATGTTTTATTCAAATGTTCTTTTTTAATCTTCCTCAGTGCAACAGGAATAATTTAAAAGGTCAATCAATACTTTTTTGCTCCACACTGAAGGATTTAAAATGTTCTACACGCAAAATGTGTCAATCATTTAACATTACGTCCTCTACGTGCACGTCATCTGTAACATCTTCCATCCCAACTAAATCTACAGAGAGATCACTGGGTTTAACTTTTTCACTCATTCACAGTTCTGATCATTTTTCATTATCATTATTATTATTTTTTTCAGGATACTGCTGCATTCACTTCTGATTTATCTAAATAAAGCTTGCAGACGTAAGGGCTTTCAAGTGTACCTCTTCAGTTCCCACCTCCCCTCTCTTGATTCAAGGCTCTCTCCCTCCCTCTCAACATGTCCCAGACAGAGAGCTGTCCCAAGTGCATAGCCCCACCCATGTCCAGCTCACAGCCCCATCCAGCATCCTCCAGCGCTGTTTTGTCATCATTAAACCTCCCCTGCTTGCCCTGCTTTCCTTAATATATGTCACCTGCAAGGGGTTGCCACCGCCAGCAGTGGAAGGGTTAACTCCATTTTGTCCAGGGCTGTGTGTGAATATGCGAGTGTGTGATTGCACTAGTACACCAGTATGCTTTGTGTACATGTCCAGATAGGCATGTGTTCTTGACCGTGTGTGCCTGTTTGTTCACTTATGTGTGTGTATGTTGTGTGTGTGTGTGTCCGTGCAGGGCCGTGGTCTGTTTGGTGTGTGTGTATGTAAAGGAGAAATTTGCCTGTCCTTGCCTAAGTGAATGGCTAGGATTAAGCTGACAGCCCACCTTAGTGATGGCGAAATAATTGGTTGTTCAGCTCTGTCCTTGTCAGAGCGCTGACAGTTCTGCAGATGTCCTGTGCGGTTCTCCAAAGGTTAGGCTCAGCTGGGGCCGCCATTCATTAATCATTCCGCTCTGACAGTGCACCGAGCAGCCTGCAGCTGCCACCCCGTCCCCCTCAATTTCTGTCACCGCCTTGCACCACCACCACCACCAATACCCCCTCCACAATCCCCCTTCTAGGTCTCCCTCCACCCCTGTGTGTATATTTGTGTTTTTCCTCATACACACAAACAAGCACACTTAAACATAAATTTGCATGCAAAGTCAAGGAATATACACAAGCAACAGCATGCCCTGTACATGAAAGGTTTGAACTGGGCAAGCTGTAGGTAAGGACGTAAAAGCCTGAAAATAGGGAAATGTTTGCAGCTAATGATCTAACTTACTCATCTTACTGTTCTTACTCATCTGTGTGCACGAAAGCATAAAAACCCTCCAGTTCTTTGTAAATAAAAGATATTCCTTAAGTATCATACACATTACTCAGTCTACAGCATCACTAACCACTTTAAACCTTTTCTATTAATACAAAGATTCATCATTTGTAATTGAAAGGTGTCAATTAATTATTTTTTTACATTATATGGTTATATAGACTTAAATATAAAATGCCATGGCAACACAGACTTACCAAAATATAAATCAGGGCCATGAGCTTTTAATGAGCATGCCAACTTGTTCAATTTCAAAGGCCAAACTTAAAGTTACAATTATGATCTGTGAAGTCAGATTTACACTGTAAAATTACCACTCATGTTGCTAACCGTTCTGACTGTGTCAGCAACATTGTTCTGACCCTTTTCCCTTGATCACAACTGAATAAACCTCTCAACCTATTTTGTCCCTCATTCCAACTCTTCATCTCCGCCTCCACAACTCTGCTAGGAGTGTTTTATTTTAATTTTTTTCTCCTATCACAGCCTTTGGTGTATAGGGATCTGAGTGGAAAGTGAGAGATTTAAAAAAGGAAAAACAGTAAGAAGGTACAGAAAAGATGAGTGGAGGTGTCCACTGAGCATTAAGTGGTCTGAAGGCCTGAGACAAAACCTTTATTATCAATCCTCCATGTTGATAACATTTTGTTACTTGTTGTTAGGTTACCTGTGGATGCCTGGTGTGAAGTAAAACTCTTGTGGTGTCCAACAGACATTTGTTACAAAAGAAAAGGTTAAAGGCTGAGTAGTATTGCAAAAACTATCAGCACAAATTACACTAAAATGTTCTAGTTAAGTTTTATATGTTTTATATTGTGTACTAAACAATCTGTTTATTAAGACCAAATGACAGTTCCTCCAAATTTTGACTCAGTGTTTTAATCTCTTCAGAAACATTAAATATGGTATATTATTAGTATATGGAAAACACTCTGGAACATTAAATGTTGGGAGTATGTGAAAGAAAATGCAGAGATATTTTCAGCCAGCACCAGAAGGTCAGATCAATAAATGAAAAAAAGGGTGCTTGCAGAATATCCCTTTGTAGCCTCCCTTTTCTAAATCCTACTTAAATGTTAAAGTAATGCCATAAACGCCTTTAGAATTGTGTACCTTTAGACTGTGCAGTGGCCTTTAAATAATAAGAGTGTATGTCCTTAAACTTTAACCTAGAGGTAAATGAATGAATAAATTCTATGAACCACTTACACATCTCTGAATTGTGTATATTTATGCTGCCTCTAAAGTTAATGATCAACTGAAAACCTGTAAGTTAAAAAGCTATGACCATGTGAACTCCTGACTTCTGAAGTACTTATCCTTTGCAAAAGGGAAAAAAATTGTTTTGTGTTTCTAGTAGAGACCACTGAGCAAAGCAGTCATTGAACAAGGTATTGTTTGTGGCCACAACAGAGATTTACACACAAACCCATGAATGGTATAGTCTTCTATCATTTCTTCTGAAGACTACCAGAAACCCATATTGACTGAACACATACATATCTCTATAGTCTCTGATAGTAGTTGTAACTGTTGAACTATGGACAGCTTTGTGCAAACATCAGCACAGAAAGGGGTAGAGGACTGGTCACGATAAAGAGGAGGTGGATGAGGTGCGCTGTTGTGCAGTGCGGGAAATTCCCTCTCTTGTTTTGTCAAAACAGTACCCCTCCCCTCTTGGAAACGAAGGCAGATTTTGCACTTACCCATGCACAGAAAGCAGATGTGGATATAAAAGGGTGCCAGGAAGACGAGTGACAGCAGGGGCCATCGCTTTATTGCTTCCACTTTAAAAAAAAGTTCTTTTTTCATTAATATGTGATGATGTTGATGTTGGCCTGCTGGACGAAAGAGGGATGGAGATTTATGACATTAATATTCTATACATTATGACTGTGCCAGTGGGTAATATTCTGGCAATTACACTAATGAACTCTCAGCAAACGGTGCCCCATGTTAACATCACAGCTTGAGGGTAGACATTCTTTTAAGCTCTAATCTATCCACCCAAGTCTACAACCTCACATCTATTCATATTAGTCACTGCTTAGCCAGAAATACTAAAGAACTAATACTCTGATGCAAGGACATCTAAAACTAGAAGACGTATAACCTCCACCAATAATGGGCATGTATAAATGACATATTCTTCTTGAATTCAAAGCGAAATGTAGCAGCGAATATCCCTGATTTGCCCCACAGAGGTTACCCATGTATTATAACTGTATGTAAATCATCCATACCTCCCCCTGTTCTCCCCTCAGTGACTGTAGTATTAGAATAGGAGTACAAAGGGGAGGCACATACAGTAGATGACGAGCTCCAGTCACATGGCAAAGCCCACGGAGGATCTCATCAGCCTCTATGTAGATGTGTATACTGAGTGAGTGATTGCCTATGGCTGGAAATTGGTGTAGAGGGTTTCACAGGGGAATTGGAGCAAGCTTTGCTTATACCCCCCTTTTTTACTTTCATACACACATAGGCACACAGGAGCAAGTCACACTTCCGCTGAAATATACACACTTATTGGAAAACACCCACCCCTGGAAATGCATGCACATGTACACTCAACCTGCTTGCGCACAAATCACCCTATATGCACATGCACACCGAGCCAGGATGATTAAGGTCCAGTGCAGAAGAGAGTGGTACTGTAAATGTATGGCTGCTTGTTTTCCCTGCTGAATACAAGGCACTGGCTTAGGTTTTTTCCAATTGGAAGGAAACCAGTCATCACTAATGCAAGATCAGGGGTAATTATGTTGTGATGTGCCACATGAAACAGTTTCATGTAGCAGGATTGGGGATTCCTTTTACTTCAAATTTAAACTAGATGTATTCCCTTCAGCTAGGCTGAAAGGAATAATATATTTGCTGTTCATTTAAAAATGCTGTAGATCTCTGCCAGGATCCAGTGTCACTGTCATTCAGCACCGCTTTCATGGGAGATCAATCCTACTTCAAAAGTGATCGATGATTCTGATCAACTGAGATTATCAGTATTGCAGAGATATCAATGCTATGATGGATGACTTATAATGCAACTAATGTAATTGATCTGTAGGATATTGCTGAAAAGACAGACTGAAAAGCAATTTGCATTAACGGCACAGTATGCAGGGCTATCTTCTCATTTTTAGCATGGTTCATATTGCTCAACAAGGATACATCTCCTTGTTTCTCTTTGATAGACTGCACTTTGCAGAGCTACAGTGCCTATCTATTGATGTGTTATTATCCATCTATCCCAGAAAAAGCCCACATACTTGATTTGACAAACCCATGTATCTTTGCCACCACATATTGTGACCACCAGTCCATTATGTCTGCTCTTGGTGGATTAGGGCACTGAGGGTGATTTGTTACCGTTTTGGGTAGCTGTCTTACACCCTCATTTCCCTCTGCTGCATATTCTTCCCCTCTCCCACAATGCCCCACATCACCACCTCCCACCCCACCATTTTGATGAATAGCCAGCCACATGAAGGCAAGTAGCAGATCTCACCACCAAGGTTACCATAACCTGGGCCCCACATCTCAGGGGCTACCTGCCTCCTATTAGCACTGCAGAGACACAGAGCAAGACCAGGAGGAAGGTAGTTGAGGTCACTTCTCCACTATGGTAGCAGTGTGGAGAAGGAACAGTCCAAGGATCTTCCATTACAGGCTTTAAATCTGCATGGCAATTTCTGGAGACTGGGGCTGGATGGGATTCTTGATTACTCCTCCTTCATCGTCACAGAGCTCATCCTGCCAGCTCCCCTCTCCCCAACACTCCTCCTGCAGGTTCACGTCTCCCTGCCGAGCCTTTGTCACTGATCACCCAGCACCTATATGCTTTGATTACTGTCTGGGCAGCAATATAGATTGCTCTGAAGGACAGGGGGACTTATTCCAGTGAATCTTTCTGTGTACAGAGTGCACAGGGGGCTGGATTTTAAAACCGAGAATATGAATGGATTTATTTGTCTGTTGATTGGATGAACTAGAGATTGGTTTATCAGCACATTTGAGCAATATCTACAGTATCAGCACACAGATATCCGAGGGAAGAAATTGGGCAATTACTATAAATGAGCTGCGTAAATGCATGGAGACAGCATTCATAATATATCCAATCTGATACATAATACATGGTGAAAAGTTGGAGTACCTTCTCAGAACTGTTTCATAAGAAGATACAGGGCAGATACTGTATGAAAGCAAAAGGCTGAGAGTACATCTAGACACTCATTTTCCTCTTATGAAGTAAAGTTCTAACATTTCTCATGCCCTTCTGCAGCCATCTTCCACAGCCATTGAACCCTCTACACCATTCCAGGCTCCACTTTCTCACAGCCATCACTGTCAACAAACAATTCCCATATTAGAAAAATATAATCCACATCTGAAAACTGGAGAACAAAAACATCAAGTCTGACACGATCTCAAGCACTTGCTTTTGTCTGCCTTTATATTTGCACACAAAGCCTCAACACAGCAGTTTTACTCCTCATTTGTGATGATGTCGGGTTTTCACCTCAGTCCAGCACCACTACAGAAGACTGTCTCAGCCAGCGATTAGAGCCTGAGGTACAAGAGGGCCACTCCACCTCCAAGATAAGAATAACACAAAGACTGGAGTCTTCATATTGTGCCAAGAATGAAAATAGAAGAGGACAAAGGTATGAGTGAAAAACAGACTTATTGGAAAGTTGACAAATAGGACTTGTCTGCAAAAAAAAAAAAAAAAACAAAAAAAAGAAAAAGAAAAAGAAAAAGAAAAAGAAAAAAATCAAGATGACAGAAGGAATCAACAAATTATGCAATTTGAGACCAGGGTCACCTCACCAAAAAAATAAAATAAAATAAAATAAAAATAAAAACGAGGATAACAGATTGTGAGCTTCAATTTATCACATAGTGTACAATTTCAGAACACAGATCAAACTGCTACACCTATCACTTGTTTCCTCTTATGATTACTGTACTTTTAAAGCACTGAGGCAGCAGGGTCGAGGTCTTACTGTGTAAAGAGGTGGAGGTAACATGACCAGCCTCTGTCTGTCCTGGAGCCTTGTCCCCGCCTCCTCTATTCCTTCCTGGATGTCTGTAAGTGTATATGTTTGGCTGCATGTTCGTGTTCCACGTTCTTTCTCACATCTTTTGCTTGCTCCGTCAACAGGCCCTTGGCTGCCCACCACTGGTTGCTAATTGCTGCTGACATTGTTTGGTCTCTCGCTGTTTAGTTTAGGACAAACCCCTCATTCATGTGCTGTGGACAGCTCATTAGGGTTGACCCCCACCTTCCACATCTCCCTCTCTAGCTCTCTATCGCTCTCTCTCTCTCCCTCTTTCACTGACCTCCTTAATTAACTAGTAAGGCGCTGCTGGGAAATTTGCACACAAAGGCCTGGTGTCTAGCCTATTAGCCTCCCACTACCCAAACTCCCTGCTTCTACCTCCTCCTCAGCTCCATCCTCTGCCTGCAATGTCTTGATCCCCACCCCAAACTGAGGTCATTGTAGAGTCACATGAAACAAAAATAAAATGATTCAGTACATAAACTGCTTTCACACACAATCACCTATTTATTCAGTATTTTTCCTTTTCTACTGTTAGCCCATTCTGCTTTTTGCTTTCCCTTTTGTCACCTTTCTGTCTATTCGTTTTCTGTATAAAGGGCCTACCTCATTAGAAAATCTTGCTCGGAGGTGGTTCACAAGTGATACACCCTTTCAAACCAGTTTGGTTGCTCTCTCTATTTAGTTTTATTGCTATTCTTGCTCCATCTTGCCCATTCGAGATGCTCTCACCATCCCACAATCCTCCATTTCCTTTTCAGGAAGTCCTTCGAGACTTCAGTCGTTTTTTATGGTTCCAGTGGCAGGTTCCCAAAGAGCAGTGGCCTGTCGGCAATGAGGCCATCTAAAGGGGCCCGCTAAAGAATACTGGGGGCAAAGAAGTGTAAACAGGTGGAGCCTCTCCATTATATGGGACCCCCCTCTCTATATTCACACACTCCACCTTCAGCTGTGTTTTTTCTAGGTTGCTGTCTCCCATACACACACATAACACACACACACACACACACACACAGAGCCATCTGCATTCCACCACTAACAACCCTTTTTATTTCTTTTTGCAAGATTGTGTGTGTTTTGCTAAACTACTTCTTTGTTGCTGTACTGCTGATGGCCAAACAGACCTCCACAGAGCATTTCACATTTCCCAATACTGCCTTTTCATTTGATTTATTTATTCATTTTTAACTCAAATACTTTGCGACATTTTCTGCCCCTGTGCTTTGTGTATTACATAGATTGTACACATTTTAATTTCTGTTTTTTTCCCCTTTGTTTTCATTCTTCTGTTGTTTTGACATTTCATAAATAAGCCATATATCTTGTTATTTTTCACAAAATGTATTTAACTTTCTGTCTGTCTTTACCTTATGTAGAATGAAAGGACTGGAAATCCAGGAGCAAGAAAAAGAAAAACTAACTTCTGTTCGCCTAGGGAGTACTCTGCAGCCCATCTGTTGAAATTGCTCCACATATTGTGACCTAGATAAAGAAAAAACTTCACTCTTAGATAGTACTGCCTTAGTCAGTGTTTGATACTTATCTATTTGTTTTATTGGTGTAGTTGTCTCAAAATAGACTTTTGCATAATTTCCATCTTTATTTGTGGCTTTAATACATTTGTAAGACAAGACTATTTGTTGTAAAACTGATAAAATTTCATAATAAAATGCTTTTTAAAAAAAAAAAAAAATCCAGGCTGTTTTTTATGTGTCTGATATTTAAATGTAATTTTTTACAACAAAAAAGGACTAGAAAAGCTAAAAATTTATCAATATTTGAGGGTGATAAATATTCCTAGCTTTACTTGTACAGTCAACTTCTCGCTATCCTGGATAGCTTCACCGTCTCCACTCATTCAAGAGTGTGATGTTATCCTCTTTTTTTGTCTTTTCCTCTCTTTCCAAGGACCCCTGTCATTGTCAAAAGAAGATGCTCAGGTTTTTTTTTAATTGACGTGAGGACGGAGAAGAAGGGGAAAAGGTTAAAAGAGATATCCTTTGTTCAAATAAGGAGGTAAAATTGACTGGGAGAGTGTCTTTCAGAAACTCCATCCTGACCTTGAAGGAGGACCAGTGGGAGGTTCTTCCTCTCTTATGTGCTAAGGATGTAAGGTTAAGTAGTGCTGTTATTACTGCACATTTCCACAAACTTACTGTAAGTGCACACACACACACACACACACACACACACACACACACACACACACACACACACACACACACACATACACACTTAAAAACACTGTTGACAGGCTCTTATTGTGCAACTCTGACAATATTATGTTTGGGCAAGAAGAACATTAATTTGGCTTCTTTGAAGAAAAGTGCTCTTCTCAACCATCTTCACTCCACTTATGCTAGAATTGGAGTGGAGTCCCATCATCCTTCAGTCCTTCCCGCCACCACCCAAGCACTCATTGTCTCTACTGCCTCCTGAAATGAGGTCCCCGAAGGCCCTAGCCCACTTAACATTGGGTGTGTGGGGTTGGTGGGGTGGGGTAAGCTTTTGGGTCGAGTAATGGGTGGTGGACTGATAAAGCTACCTCATCCTGTACTGTTCTTTACATATATTTATAAGTTATAGTGGACAATGATGAGGACAAATAAAAGGTCCCAGGATGAGAAGTTAGTGATAAGTAGAAATCCCAGTGTATTCTATCCATATCACATTCTGTAAATAAAATTATTAATTTTAATCAGGGTTTTAAAAAAAATACTGCCACATAACTGCAACAAAAAACATTTTGGAACATTTTCATACACTTACGCAGCATGAAAACATAAATCGGACTCAAAAAACTTTGTACTTTGGACAGGATATGAACCATTGTCAATTCAGGTATGTGGAAAAACAAAAATCTCCAAATAAACATTAATGGAAGAAATGAATGCAGCTAAAAATGTTTATTTGAGGACAGACAAAGTGCAGCAACAGTGGAAATATTTTTAGCTATTTTTTTCCCCATTCTGGTCATTTCTCTACTTTAATCTTATAGCTACAATTAGACTACAAGTCCTGCCCTTCCTGAGGCCACAGAAAGTGTCACCTCAAACTAGGAAGTACAGGAGACATATTTGTAATCACACTGCCCTATGCCGTCTTCTCTTTGTCAGTCGCCATGTACTAACATTAAATTTTAAGTGTGAATGTGATTATAGCGGGGCATTCATTTTTAATGGGCTTTGCTTCTGTGTTTTAGCATGCAGCAAGGCCCAGCAAAGCGCTGACTCAGACCCTTTTTCTGCTGATGGCGTATATATTTCGCATACATACATGCGCTGCTTATTCCTCCTCCTTATCGAGCCCTCCTAATCTTCCTCCTCCTCTTACTCCTATCGCTTCCTCTCCTTCATCTCCATCCCTTTATCATTCCAGCTAGAAGAGTTGGGCCAAGGGGACTGAGGGTGAAGCAGTGCCCTCTGAGGTCCAACTATCCAATAAGGTTGGCCGAAGGTTTCAGCATACGAGGCAGTATGTTCCGGTTGTCCTCTGCAGAAATTAACTAGGAAGAAAGTCAAGAATCTGGATGCACTATTAATGCTTTATACAATGCTACATGGTTGTTAGGAACAGTTTGATTTGTTTCCTTTTTTCCTCTAATGTGGTGCATTTTCTTTCTTTGTCAGTCATCTGCTTAGGAAATATTTGGCTCCTATAAGAAACCTCCCATCCTTCAGAAGAACCAGTCAAACTGTATGAAAAAAAAAAAAAAAAAAGATTTCCTATACTTCTAAAGAGGCTCAATAATGCATGTGGGGAAAAAAGAGCAAGAAATAAAGAAAGAGTTCACATGAATCACAGAGGGAGTGATAAGGCCTGGAAATTAAAACAGATATATAGCCAGTCCAGTATGGATATCAATAACATATTATTAACTGAGGGGCTGCCCTGAGAGATAGGAGAGGCTTAAATGCATATATATTCATAGTAACAATACTGAGATATATTATAAATAAAAGGCAAAGGGAAGTAAATACCAAGCTGGCTTTTATTAGCTGCCAGTCTTCCTGCCAATATGTGTCGTGACTCTGACGTCCAAAACAGCAACTGTCCAACACTAGATCAAATTAGAGAGACTGACAGGCAATAAAAAATTGGTAAAGTTTAATGTGATTTCCAAACTCATACACCCAGAACATTTTAAATATTAGAGCCACGATGTCATAATGGGGTGGCAGACAGTAGTAGAGAGTAGAGTGACATAAAAGAGGGAGACAGAGGTAAGGCGACTCTAGTCTAATTAAAACCATATGCATTTCTTGTCCCCCATTTTCTCCTTCCCTTTGCTCTTTATTTGCCCCTAGATTGTAATAAGCCTCAACATTGACTCTGGTATACCAAGTACATAAAAACTGCTGTATGTCTCTCATGTCCTCTTTGTGTGCTGTGGATATATGTAGTGTTAGAGTTTCTTATGATTCGTTGGTGTGTCACAAAACTGTACAAGAGCCTGTACTTTGGAGGAAATGATGAAATCACCTGATAGTACAGTTATTATAAACACCATTGCAATTGTGTGTACCCTCTTCACCCTCACTTCTTTTCCAGCTAATTGTCTTTATTCATTTTCACTTCCTTTTCTCTCTTGACTTCTAGTAGAGGGCCACACATGGAGCACCAGTAAGATTTTGCCTCCTTTAGAAGACCGAGAGAAAAACCACTCCACACCCAGATCCAGTTTGACGTTGTCCGTCTTTGCAGCAGTTTTTTTTTTTCAAATGAATAGCCAAGAAAACTCATGGGCCTTTTGCCCACTAATGCTGCTCCTCCTCCCAACACTTCCCCCTGTCCGTCAACTACAACTGTCTTTCACTTGAGTCCTCTTTCTTTATTTCTGACTGGCTCTTTGAACCAAGCATGGGGCCCAGTGCCATTGTAAGGCATGCCTTCTTCCTTCCCAAGTTTTGTCTGTGTGTTCTTCAGCCCCACTGAGGGCTCCACAGCCCTTTTCCACCGCACATCTCCTTTGTAGCCTCCAGAAAGGCCTTCATCTTGCACTTATTTTCTGCAGGAGCCCACCACACCCCACCTTTTTGCCTCTTTCTCTCTTCAGAAAAAAAGACAGGAAGCGAATGCAGATGTTAGACCCACCTGAGTTCATTGCTCGTTCTCTCTCTCTCTTGTTCTCCCCTCTACAGTCTCCTTCTTGCTTATTTTCTTCCTTCAGACCCCCATGGTTGGCAAAGTTGCTATATCACACATTGAACCCGCTGACATACTGAACCTCACAGTGGAGGCTGCCCATCACAATAGCAGTATGCCTGTTTGTTGTCCTACTCTCTTGCCCCGCTGTCTAAACTTGTGTTTGTCTTTGAAGCTTCAGCACACAGACAGGTGAACCGTCTTCCATCTATGCCAGCAAGTCAAGATGGGTAAATATGGATTTGCTTTTGTGGATGAACAAATATTTTCCCATCCATTATTCTAGTCAAACAGACTCGTTTAAATATTTCTTCTGTTTTAAATGTACTGAAATAATCATAAAATTACACACAAGGGAGGCAATCAGGCAGTAAATATACACCTACTGTAACCAAAGGAGGTAACTTCAAAACTTCCCCCAGATTGTATTTCAGACAATGAGCTCAATTCATAAAATGTAGATAAAATATAAATTGAGAGGCTGATATAGATGCATCATAAAATTTAATGCCAGTAAGGGCCACTAGATGCTGGCTAAAAAATATTTCTCATTACAAAAGCAAGTACAGACAATATTTTCATCTGTCAACAGAGATTATTTTACAGCTTATACTTATACTAGTAAAGAAATGTATATAGAGTATAGAGTAGAAAAACCAGACAATGATCAACTATTATTTCCAGGATACTTTCATATTGAAAGCTGAAAGTGCTGTCCTTCCATCCTCAAAGCTGATCAGACTGTTTGCACTCCAGGAAATATATCCCCATCTTGAAAGGGGCACCGGACAGTTACCACACTGCCCCAGGGACCGGGACAAAAGGGCACGCTGCCTGGTGCAGACTCATGATGGGTGTCTGGCTGCTGTCACATTGCCCATTGCCCCAGCAGGGTGGAAGAGAAAGGATGCTGGCACGGGATACCAGCAACTGGTGAAGTTGGCACAAGGGGGACTTTGCATTCTTTTGCATGCCACCGAGGCATTCAGACAGGGCAATTTTTTGGCAGGAGTCCCTGGTATTACTTCTTTTGTGGTTTCAGGCAGTCCCTGAACTGCAAATGAGCCCAGAATTTAGTAGCCATCATTCGGTAACGTGTTACCCTGACATCTAGTAGAAGGCAGGACATGTGGGTCAACAAGAACTGAGCTTTAATTGAAGGGCAAAGTCAATAGAATTTCACAGCTAATTGCAAACCACCCCCACTCCCAAAGAAACTGGCAAGTAGAGCCATGAGTGTGAGATAAGTGCATGCCCTAGTGATTAAAAATAAAATTTAAAAATAAAAAAAGTAAATTATACAGCATGTAAATCAACCTTATCTGGGATCCTGGAATATGAAGACAGACATGCAGCAGTTTTTGGAAACCTCCAAACTTCCATTAAGCACTTTTCAATGCAAAATAGCTGCCTTCAGTGCACTTCTAAGAATGCTCACTGGAAAATTATTTATATGATATTTTTTTGTTGGTACAGCTAAATATTTGACTACTCTGAATAATTGCATGCTTCTGACTCTTTTCACCACAACACCTCAGCTTTCCCATGAGGCACTGCTGGTACTGTAACTGAAAGCAACTTGCACTCAGCAATGTAAAACAAATAAAAGGTACTGGACACCAACATGGAGTGGGGGCTGCATAGTGCCAATGATGGGTGCAAGGAACAGAAAGAAGGGTATTTTTAAAGAAGATGGGGGACAAAAAAAAGCAAGACTTGTGTGTGTCAGAAAAAGCGAGAGAGGGGAGAAAAAAGCAAAGAAAAAACGGTTGTACGTGTGTTTGTGTGTAAGTGCATGTGAGTGCACCAGTACAGAGATAGATCACCAGCGTTTGTATCTTCTCCGCGGCCATGCCTAGCAGCATGTCAGCGGCAGCCTCCATTTACATTAGGGAGATTTAAGCTGTCTCAGGCAATGGTGACAAGTCAAGGTGTTTCACTTTAATTACACTGGGCAAGGTCACCCCCGAGCTAGCTCACCCTCACACAGAAGAAGAAAGAGGAGGGTGTCTATGAGGAAGTAATGGTGGTTGAGGTGGGGGGTGTTTGGTGAGCTCATGCTTGTATTTACATTCTAATTTTCAGTCACCCCCTTTAATACGCCTTTGCTGACACACAATGTAAAAAATAAATAAAAGGTGACCACAGAGTCAGAGAAATACCCTAAATGTCCTGATGATATACATCAGGACTCATGCAAACTCAGTGCACAGGCAATTCATTTTTCAATCTTCACAAACGGAATAAAGGAAACACAAACAACCACACTTTCCCTGACAAGCCAGTTTGCTCCGAATAATCCCTAGTGACAAAATAAACGGCATGGTGTATGAGGTTATAGCCTTAATAGGCCATACACCATTGAAGTGACATCGTGTATTACACACCCTTAATGTGACACCTATTGCCTATTGCACTTTCAGCCAGGTCTCTTTGCCTTTTTTTCCTGGGGCCATGGTGCTCTGCAGCGGAACTGACAGACTGGGAGTTCAAAAGCGCCTGTATGGTGTGGGTAAACCCTGTCCTGAGAGGCCCACAGACACAACCATGAGAAAGGAAAAAGGTCAGTCAGGACTCAAAGCAGGATGTCATCTTATCTAACTACTAGCTGTATGGACTTTGGTAGACTTTGCTATAAATGAGAATATTACTTAAGTGATACAGAAAAATCATAACAAAAGTCATCCAAGGACACTTGTACTATAAAGAGAAGCCCAACATTTATCTCTTGGATAAGTATTTGCTTTTAGACAATATTTGCTTTCTGAACTGTAGAAACAGTTCAGAAATGTTATATTTAACCTTAATATAAGTAAGGTAATAGTAAAAAATCAGTACTCATTTGTATATTTTGAGTTTTCAAATATGCCCCTCAGTAAGTTTTTTTCTTTTCTTTTTTTTAATTAACTGAAAAAGATGTATATTGGGTTGATCTGTAAGTACATTAAAATTATTACCTACAGTATACTTATTATAAAGTGACTTTTAGACTCCTCATATACAATCCAACAAAATGTTGTGTGAATAAAGCATTACACATTGGAGTGTAGTTTCCTGCATTATGACTTGCACTGAACCTTTTAGAAACAAACAAAAGACCACATTGTTGAGTGTATTTTAATATAGTGGGAGGTGGAGGGGGAATCTACCTAATCTCATTTAGAAGTCCATATATGCCCTCATTTGTGTGTGAGTGTTTTCTGCACAGATGTGATGTCAGGCTGTCAGTTAAAAGCACCCTTACCTTTCTTATCAGCATCACAGCTTTACCCGTGAAAACTGTAGCCATTAAAAAAAGAGAGAGAGAGAGAGAAACTGAGGGAGCAGGAGAATAGGAGTGAATGGAAAAAGGGGGGAAAAGAGGAGGCAGAGGAAAAGGAGGAAGTGCCTTCAGGGGAAGTTATTAAAGAAGGTGCAAGCTGGCTGGTTTGGCAGCAGTTCAGAGGGGTGGATCCCCTTGCCTCCCTGTACTCAAATGGCAGTTGCTGGCACCATTCGTAAACACACAATGCCTTGTGGCAAAACTGTGTCTTTCATTGACAGATGAGTGGGGAAAGGCAAGAAAATAGGAAGAGAGGAGGGAACACAAAATGCTCTTTTTTTTCTTTTTTTAGAAGAGGGGGAAAAAAATCAGAAAACAACTTAACCTGAAAGAGGCATAAGCCCCCTAACCAGTAGTGAAAGACAGAGCTCAGCTCTCACTGTGGGAGCAACAGTGTAGGAAGTTGTGGTGAATTATGAGTGAGCAAAGGACAGCTGACACGACTAAGTTAAAATGATTAAAAATAGTTAGGAGCAGGAAAAACAACTGACAACTAAAATGTTGAAAGAGATGTTTCACAGAGTTCATGGATAAGATGCGCCTTAGCTTACCTCAACTATGATTGTGTCAAACGGTGCAGAGGATTGTATTTAAACTGGGCATATGGTTTGCTGAATACAAATTAAAACCATTCACTTATTCCCCCCACCCCCGCTTCTGGCAATCTGACACCATCCTTCCTCATAGGCACAAGGTTAACATATTTTATTGGATGCAGGCCCTTGAGCTTCAGTCAATGTTGCTGGTCAATAGTTCTTATTAATAAATGGATTTCAGGGGATTTATTTTATTCACCAGGATGCTAAGCATGCAGGCAGTCCAGGCATATAAACCTACCATATATCAGTAACACAGGGTTTTGGTTAGGTAAGTATAAGCTGATAAAAAAAATGCAATAAGTCATAGCACCCTGTAGAGGATCTGGGCTGATAGTATGTCTGGTAACACAACGGCTTGAAAAAGAAAGCTAAGATTAAACATGAAAATATATATATATATATATATATATATATATATATATATATATATATATATATATATATATATATATA